>JARYHS010008074.1:68080920-68102985 GCA_031002005.1 Vandiemenella viatica
TATTTGTGTCCTCTTAACCTTCTAGAACATTCTGTGGCGTTGGTCGCTTTGTTTACGTTCTTGCATCAGTCCTATCTGCCCTTCCGTGTTTCCTGTCACGTAGGCTTCCGGGTCGGGTCGTGTTAATGGAATCCTCCGCTCCTGTCAACACTCAGCCGTATCACCCTCGCTCCGACCTTCTGCTTTCTCCACTTTTAATGTTATCGCGTTGCCTCTTGTTGACTACATATTGCTCTCCTAAAAGCATCCCGTGTTTCTTCGGTTTTGTATCGCTACGGCGTTTTCCTACGCCTACACTCTTATGTTTACTTGCTGCTTCTTGCACCACTTAACATAACTAAGTGTTCCCGCGATTATTTCGCGACAAATGAATATTATTTTTTTTTTTTTTATCACTAACCTCATACCCCAAACAGGTTATATTAGACGTTCGTCGTCCATGTAGATCTGATCTGACCTGACTGTTGCACGTTCACACCAGTGGTAAGCTCAGCTCAGACAGGGCCGCCGTAAGCGGGCGTGCAAGGCGTGCACCGCACGCGGGCGGCAGGTCGAGGGGGGTGGCAAATCGAGTGATCGACAGTCGCCGCCCCGGGATAGTTGTCATTCCACTGTCGCCGCGACGAAATTTGCAGCCTATTATGGAGCGGGCGACCTTTTTTTTTAGCTCAGCAGCTGCTTCAGGCGGCCGGCAACACTCGGTGTGGCAACAATGGGGGCGGCAATTAATGTTTGAAGGGGCGGCAATCTCACATTATTTTGACCCGGTTCGGAAAATTCCTAGATCCATCACTGGCTGTAGTTAGTTAGGGGGCGGCATAATCGGTATTGCACGCAGGCGCTCAACCAGCTAGCGGCGCGCCTGAGCTCAGATATTCACCATTGTTGATCGGTGGCGATGCGATCTTCAGATTGACCTGCCTTGCCCTGACTTGACGGGACCGAGTAGTTGCTTTCATTAGATTATGTGTATAGCGTCTTTTGACCTGAGTTGACCGCTGGTGTAAAAGGGCCTTAAATTTCACTTATGCTGACAGTGGCGTAGTTAGGTCAACAAGGGCCCCGGTGCAAAATAAAATTATTTTGGGCCCTGAGGCCAGTTGGGCAACTTTTTTTTTTTTTTTTAGCTCTGCCAAGTTGCTGATAGGGGCCCCCTGAGCAGAGCTTGGGGACCCAAAAGAAAAGGTCACCCATTTGCCCTGAAGGCCTGTGGGCCCTCTGAACTGTACTTGGAGCACCCCTGAGCGTACACTGCGTCGCCTAGCCCTACGGTAGCTACGCCCCTGTATGTTGATCTTACAGCCCATGTAGCGTCTTCCTTCACGGTAATACCCCTTTGTGTTCGCAACAAAGCGCCAGGTGTGATGGAGTAACTTTGTCCAGTACTCACACTTCAACCGATCTTATACTGTATAAAAGGGTGTGTATACGCGAGCAATAAACTTACGACACTCATTTCAGAATCAAATTGCTTATCTGAGGCAAAAACTGGCACAAGTTATTGTAGGACACTTTCTTCTGTTAGATGTGTTGTTTCTGCTCTCAGAAAAAATGTCACTCCTGTTTACACGGGACACTTATGTAGGAACAGTAACAAACGAGAACAAACACAAACATGATGACCATAATAGCCCAGTTTCCTGCTGCTTTTGACGCTTTATTACTTCTCTCGAAGCAAAAATAAAAAAGAAGGAAAATTTGGACGAGAGAGTGGGCATTACGAATGGGTTAGCTGTGGTGATGTTTACATCAGTGAGAAGGGTTGCACCGTGGAGGATAAGCTTCGAAGATATATCCGTCACTGCAAGTAAACCGATAACCGAACTTCATATAAGACATCAGAACGTCCATGAATGTGTTAATCGACAAAATGTAGGTAAGAAAGAGGGTAAAAAATCTGTCTACTCACTGATTCTCCGGTCGTTCCTGCCAATACGTAGACCATCTGATTCTAAGTGTTCCAGCATTCTGTGTAACGGTGCCATTCCAGGCTTTGTTGATAGTGATACGACTTTAAAGACGCCGTGATGTGCTGAGGGAGCAGTAGATATCCCCACATTCGCTTCACTACAAGTATGGTTGTCTCATTAATAGAATACACAAATCACTGCCTCTTCCCGTTCTTACCCTTCTACTTATATCCAGTTAAAAGTACAATCTTATAGTTGTCTCGACGAAAAATGAAAAGAAAGGCCGAAAACGTATGTGCTTCAGTTATTAGCAGTAAGCACGTAATACAACAAAGAAACCACAGTGTAATCATTCTACCCTCAAGAGCCAAAGAAACTGGTACACCTGCCTAATACCGTGTAGTGCCCTCGCGAGCACGCGGAAGTGCCGAAACACGACGTGCCTTGGACTCGGCTAATGTCTGAAGTAGTGCTGGGGGCACTGACACCATGCATCCTGCAGGGCTGTCCATAAATCCGTAAGAGTACGAGGTGTGGAGATCTCTTCTCAACGGCACGTTACAAGGCATCCCATATATGCTCAATAATGTTCATGTCTGAGGAGTTTGATGGCCAGCGGAGGTGTTTAAACTCAGAAGAGTGTTCCTGGAGCCATTCTGTAGCAATTCTTGACGTGTGGGGTGTCGTTTTGCCTGATGGAATTGCCCAAGTCCGTCGGAATGCGCAATGGACATGAATGGATGCAGGTGATCACCTGTCAGAGTCGTATCTAGACGTATCAGGGGTCCCTTGTCACTCCAACTGCACAAGCCTCACACCATTACCAGCATGAACAGTCTCCTACTGACATGCATGGTCCCTGGATTCATGACTGTATTCAACACTTCCCCGATTACCTCTCCAGCCTATTCCGTTCTCGTTAATTGCACTACCGACTGGGAGGCCAGCTTGGCCATAATCTCCATCAATCATAGTGGAGATTCTGTTATCTGTAAAGCTTATTTTGCAGCTGTTGCAGTATTAGTGAAAATTAACAATCACTATCAGATTCCCGTAGAAATATTTCAACCTGTGGCTCATATGTTGTCCGATGAACTTAATGTGGCGCTCCCAACCATAAATAAGATTCACTCGTTGACTCGCTTGGGAACGATGATGCCGGTTCGGCTACCAGGAAGTGACTGACGGTGGAGCTGTTGCGCAATACTTCGAAAGATGTGACATGGGGGCGGAATAATCCCCATCAATGTTGCGTTCTCTTTCCAAAGTGTATGAGAATATAGTCTCTTGGATGGCAGGATTTAATTGTCTCTTACTGTTAATTATGTGTTATTACGTAGTCCCCAAGACTTGAACCGATTTATCTCTTTTTTTCTTTAAGTTTCTGTTAATGACTACTGTCATGGGATCGGAGGAGTCTTACATTTTATCTACTGATCTAACATAATGAAATATTGAGTCGGCTTTAAAAAAATCACCACCACACGAATTTTCCGTACCTTCAGCATGAATTTGCTGTCCCCTGCAGTTGCCGCCCGGTATCCCGGTTTTACTTCCTCTCTCACTTAACCCTCCCTCCCAGAGATCCGGCACTGCTCACTCCAAGTGAAAATTGCTGAACGAAGAATAAGTGCCTCGTATTAGGAAATTGTGCAAATCTGCAGTCGGTAGATTCCTGCAGGTTGAACAAATAAATACTGCATAAAATGTTCTCGGTCCTCCCACCGGGAGAACGCGTCTGTTAGATGCGACGTTTCGAAATACGCCCCACGATCTCAACATCTGGCGAAGTGTCGAGCTAGACTGGACTGGCCAGTCAAATGTATGGTCGTAACCCATTCTGCCGTTCATGAGCTAGAAAGATCCTATATACCTTGTCTATAAGTATAATTTTTAATGACTTTTTGTTGAAGTCATATCTAAAATAAATGTTCTCAATTAAAACTGATAGTGGGTAAGTTATGTTGGCGTATTTACAATGAACCTATCACAGCTGTGCAGAAAACCGTTAATCTGTTAATCGCTATTTAACGAAGTTAACAAAATTGCAAAAATTTAACTTTTAAGTTAACCTAAAAATCGTTAACGATCTTCTTAACTTACGTTAATTTGAACTACCATTAATTGTAGTCCGTTTCATTAGTAGATGCCGTCGTTTGATTTGTGCGCCACGCCACGCTCGTAAGTTCGGCATGTCGGATGGCGAACGAATTAGGTAATACGAAATGCGAGTGTGATGCATATACAACTGGCATGATGTGGTTGTGGGCAGGAAAGCTAGAATTTTGGAGCGGTTCTATTTTACGTCTGCAAACCGGAGATCACTGCTCGTTTCTACTTCCATCGGTGATTGATTTTGATATTTTTATAATGCCACTTTTTAGTTGGTATTGGTTTGGTGTTCGTTAGTGAAATAAATTAAACTGACATTCGTTACATGATTACGTGATGGAAACTGAAGATCTTGAATCCGTTAGTGAAAGCAGCAACTATAACAATAGCAACTAGAATATTAAAAATCCTTGGCCACATTTATACGATTATGTTGCATTTAAATCGAGATTGGGAGAACAGTTGATTTATAAATGCAAACTGTGTTTTTTCCTAAACTTTCAACAATCATGGGTCTAACATTAATAATCTTAAACAACTGATGAAGAGGTTGCATATATCCAAATATTAACAGTTTGAAGAAAAAGTAACCCAGGGCTAACTCGTGAGAAAAAAGAAAAATAATTCAAGGCCTTCTTCATGTGCTATGGTTACTTCTGATGTTCTTCACTCATGAACTGTCCCATCAATTGGAATTAAAGTAGATACCGAGATAGCAGAATGGATTTGTTTTCATCTCCATCCGCTAGTAAAAATTTACGCCAATAAAATATTTGGAATCGTAGCTACTGTCGCCGTCATATTCCAAGCTGATGTGGACCGTTGCCAACATGATTCCACTACATGTTGAAGAATCCAAAACATTTGAGAAGCTAGTTAAAACGCTGAACCCCAGTAAAAATCAGTTTCAAGAAGGACATTGGGTAGACTTATTATTGATTCACATCACGGTACATAACACCTTGGTATCGCTTGCGGTAATACCTACGAGTATTATATTGCAATACATAAACATCAGTTCCTTTTTTGAATGGTTAAATTTTAACGGTTAACTTTAGCTTGCGTTAAATTTGCGAAAGTGTAACGTTTTAACGATTATCGAAGTTAACTTTTCAAGCAGCGGATTAACGAAGTTAACTTTTCGATAAACTGTGCCCACCTATGGAACCTATTTACGTATTGTGTGGATTTAAAACTATTGGGTGGACTTATATTAACTTTAGATGACCCACTTATACTAATGGGAGGATGATTACTTGACTGGGGGGCCTACAGTATCAACGAGGTAATTCTACTAAATGTAAGACCAGAAGCGAAACGAGGGGCGATTGGCTGTTGAAAATGACGTCACTGTAGGAGCAAACATAAGCAATGGATGCAAGCGGCGAATGAGCGAAGCGCGCTGCTGTTCAATTATGCTTTTTACAGATGCCAAAGCAATTAATTCAACGAAATTTTTTAGGTATTTGATAGTAAGATTCACATACATTCTTGTGTTAGTTTTTCTCCGTATTTGGAACGGACGATGAGAGAAACTGACAAGATTTCCTCCTATGTGCCCCGACCTCCTTTTGCATTCATATAGCGTTAAGGAATAAACATTCTTGTCCTTACATACACTTTTATCACTTCCTCTGGTACCTCTGGATATTTTTTTTAACAATATTCCTTTTTTTCGTATAAAATCACTACCATTCACATCCATAAAAATTAGTTCATATTGTGACACTTTATTTAATCAGTCATCGGATGGTACAACAAGGCTCTGCAACAAGGCTTCCCCGAGATAGTGCTTCTATCCATCCTTCAGATTTTGATGTAGATGCAGGCGAACACATTAGCGATGTTTGTGTTCCCATGGCAGCATCGAATTTTCTTCTGCAATGAGCGATGTAACTAGCGAGAAACTGAAAGCCTTCGATTGAGCAGTCAGGCGTTTATGTACATGAAGACTGATTGCTATCAGCTTCGAATGAAATATTAACATCTTGAACGTCGGAAACCCCTTCGATCAGAGCCAGTGGTTCAGACATATCAGCTAATATCCCTTGTAGAAGTTGAGATGTCAAAACAACCTGACTTTCATCGATCACTACAGAGGTTTAAGAGGTTTAATTTGACAGGAGAATATCAGTTACATTTTTTTCCAACTGTAGTAGGGGTAGCCGGTGTTTCACATCTGTTCGTGAGGGGTTTAGATGGAAATGGCCAATATCTCTTATCTTCGAGAAAAAAATTCTCCAAACTATCTTGATTCAGGCTAGCTGTCAAAATGTATTTTGCTTTTAAACTATGGAGTATAGATCAAACAAGGGTTTAAGGTTGCCATAAATCCTTTCTGGAAACGAAGTAGCTGTTTTGATCTACCAACTTGCATTTTTTCACAGCATTCATACATCAGTCTCAAAATTCTTTCTTGAATATCATGGTGAACACCATATCCACATGCTAACGGCTTGTTGTCAAACTGTACTGTTCGTAATGTCGAATTAGTCGTATACAAGCTGGAAAAAATTAGCAGCATGTTATTCTTCTGGCATGAAATAGCGTACTGCTTGTGCTGTGATGTTAGAAAACAATTGCGATGCCAAGTAGGCCCTATACCCTATGGTGCTCCCTTCCTTTAACTGACAAGTGAAACTGCGTAAGCTTTGAGCATACTTTCATTTCATCATTATCTAAATAAGTTAATTTTTCAACCACTGTTTTCACAACTTTTTTGCCACTCGGAAGAATAAACCCATCATCAATAAAATGATTCCTTGACAGTTTATATAGATGAGGAACATCTGGAAACACCTATATTCTTTTATCAGTATTTCTGGGGTTCTGGAAACATGTATTTGTTTTTTTTACGTAAAGTTTTTTTTCAAATACAGCGATTTTGTGCAGAGTTCAGCAACAGTAGCAACAACATTGCAGCCGGCGTCTTCAAAGCTGCAAATAATTGATTTCAACAATACCGCTGTCATCTGAACGTCGAAGTCGAAGTATATGGGCTGTCTCCAGCCACTCTAAAGATCACGGATCATAGCAAACTGTACATTACTATGTGGCCCTATAATACGATCTTCTCTCTGGCCGTAACCAATGCTACTATCCAGTGGCGGATCCAGGATTTTGGTTGGGGGGGGGGGGGGAGGGAGGAGAGCTTGAGCGTATTTGGTTTAGGGGCTTGAGCGGATTTTGGTTTGGGGGGAGGGGGGCTTGAGTCAGATAAGGGTTAGGG
This sequence comes from Vandiemenella viatica, assembly GCA_031002005.1. Lineage (NCBI taxonomy): Eukaryota > Metazoa > Arthropoda > Insecta > Orthoptera > Morabidae > Vandiemenella > Vandiemenella viatica. Next base: position 68,088,172 of record JARYHS010008074.1, read on the forward strand.
AAGGTTGGGCCTTGAATACTTTTGGGGGTCTAGAGCCCCTAGCCCCCTCCCTCCTGGATCCGCCACTGCTACTATCCACATTCATTTCGCCAAATCACAAGACTCACACAAGTTCAGCATCGAAAAATGTTAATGACTGAGCTTTCATTAGCTGTATTACATCTTGCAGCACATCTGTCAGGCAACGAAAAGATTGGGAGATACTCTGTTTCAAAGTTGGCAAACCTGTCAATAGAAAATGAAGCTTAATTCTTAAAAACAAATACTTTTTTGGAATAGCTCGTAATGTCACTGCTTTAAAAAAAATCATCACCGTTCCACTTGCATGTTTCTTTCCCGTTACTAAAGATTTAATCTGGTTTTCCGAAAATACGTTCTTCAGTACCTTGGTCGGCTCATTGCGTACTAAATTCTTCATATTATTCTTGATCTGTTTGTTTCTTGGAAGTTGCTATCAATTTCTCACGCAGATATTTGTTCTTAATCTTTATAATTAAACATTTTCTTTCTTTTTTTTTTGGTTCAAGCTGTCTTTTTAGAAACATAACTTCATCAGTATCAATGTTCACCTTGCAAGTAACGAATATAATCTTCTGGCACAAAATGTTGCAAATAAACAGTTGCTGTTATTGAACTGAAATCGTCCTCACGATAGCATTTTAGAATCCATATTTTCCTAAGCTGTAGGTTCTTTCAAAAGGAATGATACTTGATACCAGTACCTTTTGTTTTTCTGCTGTAGGCTGTACAGCCGGCGACAACACGTCGAAGCATGTTAACACAATTTACACAAAATTATAACGAAAATCACGACCAGTGGCGTAGCTAGGTCACCAAGGACCCGGTGCAAAAAAATTATTTTGGGCCTTTTTTTGGCTTTGTGTTGTTGGCAAGGGCTCCCTAAGCTGAGGACGGGGCCCTTGAGTTGTGCTTAGGGGCCCCCTGAGCAGTGAGAGGGCCCTTAGTGAGGGGCTTCCTGTGTCTCAGGGAGCCCATTAGACGACTGTAGAGCTAAAAAGAAAAGGTCACCAGTTTGCCATGAAGGCTCGTGGGCCTCTGAACTACGCTTGGGGGCCCCAGAGGTATGCTTGGGGGCCCCCTGAGCTCAGGGGCCCTGGTGCACTGCACCGCCTAGCCCCATAGTGGCTACGCCCCTGATCACGACCAAAATACAGCACGCACCCGTATACTTAAATGCTCCGGCAACCCACATTTTTTTTTTTTTTAAAACAGTTTAACGTCCCTTTTTAACAACGTGGTCTTTAGAGACGGGGGAAAGGATGGGGGCAAGGAATGGGAAGGAATTCGGCCATGGCCTTTTGAAGGAAGCATCCCGGCATTCACCTGGAGTGATTTGGGGAAACCATGGAAAACTAAAATCTGGATACCCGGACGGGGATTCGAACCACCGTCCTCCCGAATGCGAGGCCAGAACGCTATCCGTTACACCACCACGCTCGGTGGCAACCCACAGTGCTCTTGTGGTGACATCATGCGCAGAGCAAGAAATTTGTGCTTGGTCTACGCATGCCAAACGGATCCAAGTATAACTGATGCGGAGCCTAACTTATTCTATTGGTGGATAGGGGGGTTGGAGAGTACTGGGTGGTTATACATTAAAATGCCTAGTGAGTGTTAATTTGGTCGCTTTGCTGGGCGCATTTTTTTATCTTCATCATCTATTTGTACAATTAGAGGGTGCACTTTAAAGAGCATCTATATAAATAAAAATTAAATGCTGTTCGTTGGTAAGCGCATTACTTGAGAACGGCTGGACCGATTTGACTAATTTTTTAAAAATGTTTCTAGTAGTCCGAATAACGTTTTTACAGGGTTAAAAATTGGAATCTTTTCCGAAAAATTTAAAAATTCGGGAAAACCTGCAAGTACTTTTTTCTGTGGGCAGATTTGTCTAATTTTTTAAATGTCCGTAATAGTCCGAATAAGGTTTTTAATTAAAGAAAAATTCTAAAAGTTGACCAGAAAATTCGGGAGAAACAAAGTACTTTTTTCTATGGACCGATTTGGTTAACTTTTTTAAAAAATGTTTGGTATAGCCCTAATAAGGTTTTCAGAGAAAGAAAAATTGGAAAAGTAGCCCAAAAATTGTAAAATTATGGAAAGTCTTTTTTACTATGGACTACTCTGGTTAATTTTTTAAAGAAAATGTTCGTAATAGTGCGAATAAGGCTTTCAGAGAAATAAAAATTTGAAACGTTGTCCGGAAAATTCGTGAAAAATGGAAAATGCTATAAACCAATTTGTTTAGTTTTTAAAAGTTTTAATAGCCCGAATTAGGTTTTTAGGGAAAGAAAAATGGGAAATGCTGCCTGGAAAATTGATAAATTCGGGAAGAACTAAAAGTGCTTTTTTTCTTTGGATTTTTGTTCGAATTCGAGAAGATAACTTATGATTCAAAACGATGGATATGCATATTTTTTTTATTATTATTATTTTTTTTTTCCTTATGCCCCCAGGATGGAAATAGCTCAGTTAAATGTTTTCTATTGAAAAAACTGGAAGATCTAAAGACAAATTTGGAAAAAAAGCATTCCAGCCTAAATTAAAATAGAATTACCTTTGTTTTTATTTTTGTGTTGTTTCGTGATTTGTCCAACAAATGCAGTTATTTTATTTCTATTCCACTGATATTAATTGAAGATATGCTTGATAATATCGAACTATTACCCGTAACAGTGCCCGATCGTCCGATCCACGATTCAATTGAAACGTGAAGGACAATATGGTTGTAATGCACTGATAGAAGCTCATTAAAGTTGTGAACGATGGACCTAGAGGAATTTCCTTGTTGGACGCTCCCAGTGGAACTGGAAACACTTTAATGATCTCATTGATTTTGGCAATCATTCGCTCGCAGAATGAAATTGTACTTGCACTGGCTTCACCAGGAATTGCAGCTATGTTGTTGGAAGGCGGTCAAACAGCTAATTCAGAATTCAAGTTTCTGTTGAATATGCAACTTAATGAAATTCCACCATGCAACCTTTTGAAGAACTGTGCGATTGCCAAAGTTCTGCAGCACTGAAAATTGATAATTTTGAATGAATATATGATGGCACATAAAAAGTTTTTGGATCTACAGAACAATCAAAGCCGGTTTGGTGGTGCGATGATCGAAATGTAATTAAACATCTTGACATTCACTGAGATTTCAAATTCAATGGAAGAAAAGCAGTCATTTGGTTAACATGAAATTCTGAATTAACTCAATTGTGACATAAATTTTGGAACAAAACCGCGTGGTTCCAAGTCGATCACATTGCAATTACATTACACATTTCCAACATTTCAGTGGGGTACTGCCGATTCATCTGGCACATAAAATTTCATATTGGCATACTTCTGAATATACTCCTCCTCAAATTGAATATCCATGGACACAATCGTTAATAAATACAGTGATCACTTTGAAATATGTATTTTTACTTTGTTTACAAATTCCAAGAGCTTTTCAGAAATTCACAAAATGATCACAAACAATTTTATAGAAATTTGGACAGGACAATGTCTGTCGGGTCAACTAGTTTTCTATATATATAAAAAAAAAAAAAAAGAAACATGTCTGATTTGATTTTCAGCGTCTCTGGTATCGTTGGAAAGCTTAGACTACGGCGTAAATTTCTGTTGGGAAGATACCTAGATGCGTCCAGAATAATGCTTAGCGCTCTGTTTTCCATTGTCCGGATCCTTCTGACATGACAGTCGGCCACTATGCTCCATATTTCGGACTTGGGTTGAATGATAACAAGGTACACTTCCTATCCGTGGATAAGCCGTCGCCTCCAAGTAGGGGATAGAAGCCGGCTAGTTTGGTTTTAGGCTTAGCTTTTTGTAGCGTTTATGTGTTTACCCCACATCAATCATTTATGTTATGCTTAATTTCTTGTCGCTTATCTTCAATTGTGTGGAGAGTAAAATTGCCTGACATTTTGTTTTGTTGATTTTAATTCACCACACCTTGCACGTCTGATGTTTCCATGTGGCATTACACTTTTTTAATAGCAAATATTAAGCTTCTGTTGCTGCTGTATCGCCAGCATAGAGTGAGATATATCAGTCTAATTACTGAGGTATATAGTTCACGTAGACGTTGTACAGGATGGGGACAAGGACTCCAGCCTGAATCTATTTGAGCTCACTGGTTGCCTCTTCATATTTAGCAAAAAAACTGTCTTCCAGTCAGATAGAAATATGACAGATGTATCGTATCATTTGGGATTTTATGCTGACCTAGCTTGCATATCAGCCTTTCATGCCAAACCTTGTCAAGGGCTTTATCAATATCTAAAAATACTGCAACAGCACCATTTGCTGCATGCTTTTCTTTGTAGATATGCCTGGTACAATGATGAATTGTGCTATAATCTCTTTTCAAAACCAAACTGTTGAGCGATAATTATGTTGTTCGCTTGCAAAAACCGATTGAGCCATTTGAGAATCAACCACTCAAGGATCTTTGCAAGGATCGGAAGAAGTGAAATTGGCCTATAATTTTGAGGTAAGGTCCTGTCTTTGCCTGCTTTAGGTACGGCAACAATTTTAGCCATTTTCCAGGTCTGAGGAAAATAGCACTGACTGAGACAGGCGTTGTAAATGGAGAAAGAAATCTAATGGCAAAGGGTGCAGGTTCTTGACTTGCAGCTTAGATATCTTATCATACCCACAAGTCTTCTCGGACTTAAGGCGTCGAATGAGACACACCACCTCCTCATTACTTGTTTGTTGCACTGTATTCTGCGGAATGGAGTTGATGAGGCGATAAACTACACTCCGAAGGTGTTTTATGTGCGTTTCGCTTTCACCGTCAGCTATTTCATTGCGGGTGAATTGAGGTTCCAGCATTTCAGCTATCCCAATTGGGCTATACTTCAGCCCTTGCGGTCCATGTAGAGGTCGAATAGGTTGAGAGGTTTTCCTGACTGGCTTCGCATTTAACTACAGTTTCCTGTCATTGTTTTGTACTGCTGCTAATTTTCTCTTCCATTCTTGTTCTTTATAAATTTTCTATTCTCTCTGATCTCATCTACGAAGTGGCCGGAACTCGCCAACACTTTCGAATTCCGTTCTTCGGGCTAATTAAGTTTGAATAAGTTCTGGTGTTTTAATGTATAAATATGTTTGCCGCACTCCTGGAGAACTGTCTGAAACAAGGCTACAGCATCATCGATTTTTACTTTGAAATCTATGGTTGGAATATTCGAAAGGTGTAGCGCGACGTCCTCTTCGTAATGTTGCCAGGTAATATGGTACCTAATCCAGCTCTTTGGTCTTTTAGGTTGTTGAAGCGTGACTGAAAGAAGAATCGGATTGTGAACTGAGCTGAGATGGCAGTAGGTTGAAATCTCCCAACGTTACCTTACTCCCTTCACAACGAATAGGTCCAGAACAACCGACCGAGCGTGGTGGGTGAACGGTTAACGTTCTGGACTCGCATTCGGGAGGATGTAGATTCGAATATCCTTCCGGGCATCCATATTTGGGATTTCCATGGTTTCCCCAAATCACTCCAGACGAATGCCGGGATGCTTCCTTCCTTAAAAAAGGCTATGGCCAAATTCCTTCCCATTCCTTGTCCCCAATCCCACCCCGCCTCTAATGACCTCGATGTCGACGGGGCGTAAAGCCATAAAAAAAAGAAGCAACCGGTAGAGGTCCTGGGGTAGTCGGGAAGTATAAGGGTATGTCGGGCGCCAATATTTCAACATTTCTGTTGCCATATAGCACGCAAAGCACCACCATCCATTCCAATTGGTAGTTCTACTATGCCAGATCTGGCTCTTGGCATTCAAGTCTCCACCTATTATTGCTATCTCATTCCTATATAAGAATGCCTGTACTTGTTCTTCTTTTACCACTTTGTTTGGTGGGTTGTATACCGTGACTGGATCCCTGTTCACAAAGGGTTCGACCGGTTTGTGTGTCAGTAACGTCTCTGTGTACCAGCCTGTTTTTGATCAGAACAGCAGTCCCACCTCCTTGTGTCAGTCGGTCAGTACGGGTCATGACATATTTCCTCAACCTGAATTCGTTGCCCAACTTCAGATGGGTTTCCCCAATCAGGGCTATTTCAATGTCATTGTTTTCAAGTCTAGTATCTTTAATCGTTTGTTGGAAATGCCATTGGCATTCCAAACAAGTATGTTGAGTGTTGATATATTTTGGGTCGCCATCGAGATCAATAAAGCTGAGAAATGCTTCTGCTAAATTAATTGCCCTTTCTGAGCTGTAAATTCTACCATGTCAGATTTAAACTCTCCAGGCCTGGAGGACTTGTCTTCATTGTTCTATATCTTAGCCTGGTCATTTGATTTGTCAGTCTGTTTACTGCTATTTCGTTTGTCGATCTGGTAATTTTGCTTCTTGTCTGCGGCTTAGTCCACGGGTTTGATTTGTCAATTAGGTAAGGAAACTGCTACTTGTCAAGGGTGTTTGGTGGTTTTTCTTTGTCAATTTTCTTTTTTCCTGCTGTTTTTGTTGCTGGAGCCTGACATTCCTCGCCTGCACTATTTTCTTATATTTCAGGCAACCTTTGTAACTGGCTGGGTGTTGCCTCGTGCAGTTTGAGCACTTTGGTGGCTCATCTTTTGTTTGAGTACATAATTTTGTTAGATGTTCCCCAAAACACTTAACACATTTAGGTAAAACCCTATTGTTCCTCTCCCTTTGGCCAAGGTTTTGGTATCAGAGGGTCCTTTAGGAGTTTTATAAACTTCTACCTGATCCTGAGGTGCATGAATAATTCAAGGTTGTAAATGTTTCTAGCTACTTCTGTGTTTTTTAGCGAGACCAAAAATAGGGGCATTGGAACACGTTCATTCTTAATTTTGTGAGTTGGCCCACGCCTTTTACTGAATAATGTAAGCTTACTAGTACGTCATGAATTTCTACTGGGTGTAGGTCGATAGTCATTTGCCCGAGGACTTTCCTTGCCCCATCGAACTCATTTGTGTGAAATTGTGCTTTTTGTTTCTGAAATAAGCAATCAAGAAATTAAAACCAGTCTTATTGTAGATCTGATATTTAATACTACTCGCCTTGTACCCTATGTTGAGAGGTCCTGTCAGTGATTTGTAAATGTCCTCATCTGCCTTGTAGTAACCGTTTCGTAAACAATAATGGGAGGAAACATTATTTGACGTGTTTGTTGCTGGCTTTGACTGTCTTGGTGAGAGTCATTTCCAGAAGTTGGAAGATTTTCTATGAGCGAAAACATGTTCCCTATAGGTACATTGACCGAGGCGACTGACTCAACTGTCTCTATTGCCAATGCACTGTCTTCATCAGATCGATGACGCTTCGTGGCAAGGGTCGCTGGAAGGGGCGTGGCCTCAGAAGCCCTTACGGGCACCGTGTCGGTCTGAGTGTTAGACTAATAATTTTATCCTAGCCTATATCTAACCTATCCAGCTAGCCTTTGCATCAGCTGTCCGCTGCTTGTCGACCGCAGACTAGCTGGTGCCTGAAGTGACGTAGTGAAACTTCAGGGCTTCTGTGAGTATCGAGCTCCTGGAGAGTCTATCCTTATATTGATTGCGCCGAGTGACGGTTTCCGGTGACGTCACGGTCACGTGCGCCGAACGCCTGTCGGTGCAGTGGTGGTGGAATAGGAAGCTTAGGAGTGGAGATAGTTGGGCATTGGGACGGAAGGCGCGATTGGGATGGCTGTAGGTTAGAACGTATACTGCGACTACTGACTGCCTCCTTAATTGACAGACAACAGGTTTCCACGCAACGCTTAGTTGATACCCCATGTATCTATTTACACTATCTTCAACAAGACGAATTTCCACAAGCTCGTTAATCACGCTATCCCAATATCCATTTGCGTGGGCTACTATTTATGACACTTTTCATTCCACCGCGCGTACCCTGTAATACCCCTCACAATTATTATTTCTTATTATCAATTAAAGTCCACAGGTTTGTTGACGGTTCGGCCCTTATACCGACATTTCACCCAAGCACGCGGACTGAGGAGCTACTTATCTTCATTTTAAAGGTTCTTATTATACAAATAATAAGAAGACGTTTAACTTCGTACAATCAATAAGTTTCTATTTTATTGATCAAAGTCCATTTGCTATTCTGAACAACTTTATAAAACCACAATTGAAAACACACTCTTTCGTATATTAAGAACAATCACAGACCCAGCAGGCTCAGTACAAAATTACTAGACCGCCGCCACAATCTTGGCGCGCAACAACTCGCGCCGCTCGCGGCCAGACACTCTCTCGCACACACAAAAAAAAAAAAATATTAATGTCACTTATATTACCCCTGTTTACAAACTTGGTACCGTCTGCGGTCTCCATGAGTTAAATACACTGGCTTACAATTCATATTATACATTCATTTCAATACTACAAAATACACTTATAAATACATACATATTTTCGGGGCTAGTGGATATGCTACACCTGCCCCCACTACGAGGCAAATTAAATTTAATGCTTGGCATGTATTTCACTTTGCCGAGAAGTCATTACTATCTGTCCATATTAACTTTTCAGTTAAAATTGTTAGCATTAGTTTCTTACACATTGATTGAACAACCTTTTCACACCACCAAATGTTATTATGTACACCAATTGAATGTTTCCTTATTAATCACATTTTACACCTTTTTCCTTTTTCGTGAACTGTACATGGTCCGTTACAATTAAAGCTACCAACAGCTGACTGAGGTCAACAACCAACTCTTTGCTGTGAGCACACACTCTATTGTCAGATTTGCCGAAGCGGGTAGTATACCTGGCGCTCGGTTAGGGGCGTAACCGCACAGCTGATTCTCTTTTAGCGTCAAAGTTACTTGTGCCAGTGGCGTAGCTAGCGTGGGTGACACCCGGGGCGGATATCGATGGTGTCACCCCTCGAAAATTTAAATTCAAAATTAGGTAAAATATAATATCTTGTAAGTGTAAAATATCATATTAATAAAATACAATTAAATAAACATTTATTGTTATTAAAAATTATAATTAATAAAATTGTAATATTAAATTCATTTAAAAAAACACAATAAGCTAAAAACAATCTTCTCTTTTTAGCTTTAACAGCTGCAAACTCGTAAATCACATCTTCAAAATTATCAATTTTAGTTACTTCATGTTCAATAGTCAATATGGCAAGATTTTAGCCACGTGTTGCTCATCGGTAATCGAAAGTAGTTTTAGAGAGTCCTCTGAAGATCGGGTCTCAGTCCGACACTCGGCCGTCATTGGATTGGTTTATGTTTTGACGGTGCGGATCAGTATCGGCCTGCTAGATGTGGAGAAGCGCATCAAGAGTTCGGAAATTTACCTTCCCTTACGACTAAATGTTGTTTTCATGTTATTATTTGCCTTAAAAAAAGTATTTTTTTTTCATCCATGTTCATCAAATGTTCGTAAAATGTAGGAAGAGTCCTAGCATCTTCGCATTAAAAAAATCAGACCTTTGCCTAAGTTGAAGACCAATTTTACGACTCACAAAAATTGCAGCCGAAATCCGCATTTGTAACCGAACCTCCCACACCCGAATAGCACGCCGTAACCAGACGCAAGACTAATCTAGAAGTACTGAAAAGTATGTATTCAAACACATAAAAGTGGATTCGTGTTTTTTGATAACAAAAATATGTGGTATAGAAAAAGAATATGTTTATTTTATCATGTTTGAAAACTTATTTTTCATCACACCTATATTCGGACTGGTTACTGCGTGCGATTTGAAAACTGTAGGTCCGGTTTCAAATCCCGGTCTCGACTGTAATTTTTGCGGGCCTTAAAACTGACTTTTACCAATGGCAAAGCTTGTATGTTTTAATGCGAAAGGACACTCGGTGGTTTGAATTTCACTTTAATCTGTAGGTCTTCTTTTCAAGTTAGGTGACTACGATATAGGTGCACTGCGAGTTTCCAAATAAGAAACTCTATGGCTAGAACATTGATATAACATGAAATTATTATTTTTACTATACACAATCTTTACGACTTATATTTAAATTAAAATATGTTATAATCTCGTTCTTCACTAACAAAAAGTATTGAGAGAATCGAAAAGAACCTCAGACAAAACAAACACGTCAAGTGCGAGTGATTGATATTTCATTGAGATTGCGTTGATACTGTTAATACTACGCTGGGATACTATTTTTGTATATAAAATATCAAACAGTTAGGTGATTACGTGAGTCAGATAAAAAAGTATTTTAATGTACATTCTTACCAAACTGTGCAGAATAAAGTACAGTACTCTATTATAAAGTAGGGTGTCAAACCTACCTGTCATTCCCAACACTGATTCCCTGAAACAATCACTTGAAAACGTTAAAGGAGACTAAAGAGCGGGTAGGAACACGGGCGAGCTATGGAAAAGTTTTGACGCGAGGGGGCGAGCCGTCACTTCGGCTGGCTGTCGTTGCGGTTACGGTACAGGCCAGTATTGGCAAAGTGCAGTTTCGACCTTTACACTTAGCAACTGATACACAAACTGGTGCAAATTAAAATCCCAGCACCCAGACGGTGTTGTGATAAACGAATGAAATTTGGCCCCAAATATGCCCGCATGAAGAGTTTAAATGATTTAACATTAAAAGTTTTACATGTAATAATGTGAGAATTACGGTGCTATATATTATGTAAATTGCAATTTTTTAATTTTTTTTTTAGCGTATAAGTGGCTAACAGTGTGGTGTCCATGACACGTGGTTGCCTACAAGTTTTTGTTGTCTAAGTATGCCAAGGCGTAGAGTGACAACTCTCTACACCCAAATGTCTAACAGTGAGAGAGGTCGGAGAATTGACGTGTTTTCAAAGGGTGCATCATATCGTGAAATCTCCAGAACGATTTGCCGCAGTGCAATGTCAGTATACAGACTTGTTACACAGTGATGAAAAAAAGCTCTAATACTCCTAGAGCAGGCACAGGTCCATACAGAAGGATAACAGCACGTGAAGACTGCCAAATGGTGTGGGTGGCTGATTGCTGGCAGATGGTTGACTGCAGGCCAGATCCAAGTAGTGGTTACACATAGTCACACCCCGCCTCCGCCCCTCCCCGGATGATTGTAAACTAATTGCTTGAAGCTGGGTTACACTCTCTGGCCCCTGTGCATTGTGTCCCATTAATCTAATTTCATTGCCATCATCATCTACCCTGGTATAATGCGAAACACAAATGGACATGTGAATGGCGTACATTTGTGTTTAGAGACGAGTCTCGATTCTGTCTGTGGCAAAGTGATAATCGACGACATGTTCGCAGACGTAGTGGAGGAACGGCTTATCTGCTGTGATTTCAGAACCTCACGCAAGTGCCGTCACCGGTGTCATGTTTTAGGTGGCAATCAGTTTCGATAGCATGACTGAGTCGGCTGTTGTTGAAGGCAATGACAGCCCATCACTATGTGGACGGGGTACTGCATCTTATTGTGATACCCTACATCAGGGATGGCGAACCTTTATTGATCAACGTACCATTTTTTCTAAAGAAATGTTGAATGATGCTATGACGTGCCATCAAATAGTAATGACGTAGTAATTAATGGGAAAATAAATAAAACTAAATACTGACTTGCAACCAGAAAAAACACAATTATTACACTAAGCAATAATAAGATCAACAATTTTGTGTTTATTTAAGTAGCAGAAACTAGTGCAAATTCTGTCCTTGCAATTTAGATGTCAAATAACGTATGTTAGTTTTATACTTTGTTACTTTTAGTAGCATGCAAGCTGAAGCAGAGTCATCTAATAAACGGTTTCGAAGCGAGTCTTTAATATTAATCTCGTTTTTTTTTTTTTTTTTTTTTTGACAAAGAGATGCGCAATTTGTTTCTTAGTATCGTTTTATAGATGATGCCTACATATCACTGATCCAGAACATAAAGCATACACCGCTTTATCTTCTTTATTAATCACGCCATATTTCTCAGTCCACCAAATTCCCTATTTCAATTATCTTGTTTTCTTACCAAATTAACTCAAACAAAGTTAAACAAGAAGCTTTGTTAACGAAATTAATTTAAAAATGGAAGACCTATGCGTAATTGGTAAAAGTAATCAATGACATCGACAAAAACAAACAAGTGAATAAGTTGGCTAAGCGTTCCTCCCGCCGCCACGCCGCCTACCCTTGCTTACTTAATCCGTTCGCACAGAAATTCCCTCGAAATCTATCGCTTTTGCGCAATCTGTAGTCGCTCTGGCACCAGTAGTTTCGTTCACGATGAACTTTGTTACTACAATCTTAAATTACGATGGCGAAAAAATAAGTTACTTATATCGATAAGGTACCTAGTTAATTAATACCGTGCCCAAATTTTTTGGTCGCGTGCCATCATCGGCACGCGTGCCATTGGTTCGCCATCCCTGCCCTACATGTTCAACATCCGAATCGTATTTTCCAACAAGACAGTGCCCGTCCTCATATTGCAGCCACCGTCACACAAGCCTTGCAAGGAGTTTCGATCACAATATGGACAGCACGGTTCCTAGATTTGTCCCAAATAGAGCATTTCTAGGATACCAGAAGTAGACACATTAGATCACATGGTCACCCAGCACAAACTGTGCAACAACTGACTGCAAAAGACATGCACGCGTAGTGAGACATACACCAAGAAGACATCCGAACAGCTTGTTGTGTCAATGCCGGCAAGGATCCACGAATGTATTGGTGCTCAAGTTGGGCGCATTTCTCACTGACAACTGTAAAAGGTAATAACTTAGCCTGATCCATTTCCATTTGTTATTATTTCTTTTAGGTATGACCCTGGATATATTTTCAAAGTTTCCTAAAATTCTACCATTCATGTATGCGTGTTGTGATTTTAATTTCCGCCAGTGTAACTATTGGGCGACCATAAGATTTCGCTATAAATTTAAAAAAGTAGAAATCTTCTTCTGTAAATTTATGATGGAAAAATTCTTAGAGAATCATACGCTTATTTATTTGATCGCGACCATATTTGTATATTCTCAATCAGTAGAAAGCATATCAAACTTACATGAAACTAGAGTTACAGTGCTTAAGGGGAATCCATAAATTACGTGAGATGAAATAGGGGTGGGGTGCAGCGAAATCTCACCAATTCTCGCGTGAGATTTTTTAAAATTGTGTTGGACTGTAGAGCTAAAAAAGTGTTTACAAATGACGCGAATGTCGATTTTAGGGGGGGGTATTTCGTCGAAAAGTGTGGGTGTAACCGCCTTTGGGAGGGTGAGACCTAAAAAAAAAGGTCTCGATCCGTAGGGGGAGGGGGGGAGGCGGGCCTGACGGACCAGATCTCATGAAGTCTCACCAGAAGGGGGGGGGAGGAGGGTCCGAAAATTCGGAAAAACACCTCACGTAATTTATGGATGTCCCCTTACTAATTTTACGATTTCGCTAGCAAGATACGCGGTTCCGACTGTTTTAAAACACATGCCCTACAAAAACTGATTACCGACAGACGATAACACTTGGACTCGTCCGGATTGACTTGAAACTGACCGTATTGCTAGTTTAATGCACTTTTCCGAATCATTTTATTTGCATGAATTCGAACATGATATGATTTCAGGTCGAGTATAGGTGCACTGTCGACAAAAGGAAGGTACGCAGAGTGTATATCGGATAACACGAAATGTACTCAATTTGAATCTGTCAGATGATAAATTCAAAAATTACTAGAAAATACTTCAAGTCACTTGTGAATCTTAGCTAGAAAGCTAAATTAATTCTAAAAAAGCAAAACAATTTTGAAGCCTAGACTATGCGTATTCCAGCATACGCTTGGTTGCTTTTTTCATTTTCAAAGGAAAATCTAAAATTTTTCTTGAAATAATTTAGAGGAATTACAATTTAACTGCCTAAGTACCATGATTTTATCAATTTTAGATATATCCTTTAATTTTAAAACTTCCTCTCTTAATACAAGAAAACTTACATTATATCCACCGCCGGCTCGTAACAAACCAAACAACTGTGACGGATGACAAGCACAACGAGTTCCTGTGATTGTTGGAGCAACCGATCGATGCTCTATTGTTTAAGCGCGCGGTTGTAGCCAATAATATTATTATACTCCACTGTATTGGATCGTATTTGAAAAAAGCGATAGATCAACTTAAAAAGAAATATTCAGAACATTTAAAGGTAGACGTGTTTCTACACCAAAGGATAAAAGAAGTATATCAAATATATATATTATATTTGAATCACACTAATTCGATTACTATTTTCGAAATGCGGGTGTCACCCCCAAACGGTGACACCCGGGGCGGACCGCCCCCACCGCCCCCCCTAGCTACGCCACTGACTTGTGCCACTAAATCACTTACACAACAAGCACATTTTAAAGTCCATATATTCTAACATTTATTTTAAGTCTTCATTGTTCTTTGTACACTCTTGGCAGGTTGAAATCTTACTTACATTTACTCAGGTCACTTATATTTTAATGTAACTTTTCTTCCGCGATAGTTTTTTACTATCGAGACAACAATCAGGGCTACCAATCCCTGAATATAAACAAAAAAAGAACTTCCAAACTTAATTCCCACGTTTGAATCGAATTTACTTCCAACTAAAGGACTGTTACTTGCTCTATCAGTTAGTACATTACTCTATATCAACTCCATACAACAATTTTTACACACTATCTTTAGTTTTGTACAGTTTCAAGTCTACTATGTTTCGCAAACCCAGTTTTATATTTGATTTAGGATATGCAAGTAAATATACACTAGAATGAGGCTTAGAAATTATACGGAAAGGTCCAAAATAAACTTTGAAAAATTTCTTAATCTCCGAATTGATATTACTGGA
>JARYHS010008074.1:68103985-68259823 GCA_031002005.1 Vandiemenella viatica
CCTCTACTTTTACTGCAGTCACTTAATTTCTTCATCACTTTAAATATTTTTTTTTATTTCTATATTTCAGCTCAAATATTGTAAAATATTAAACATGCTACATTATTTTACGATAACGTGAAATCAATATTTAGTGTAAAAGAATGCCAACAAATAAATAATTTCGAAGCATAATCTTTATTACTTTTCAGTTTCCTATTAGTTTCTATCTAATTGTTCAGCTATTTGATTTAACTGAATGCGTCAGAAAAAAAATAATTATTGTTCTTGTGGTAGTAATTAGAACAATAATTTTTTCATGGTGGTATTTAATATATCTTTTCTTGAATTTTCCTGTTCAATTGGAAATTATAACATTTTTCACTTTGATCAGTTGAATTGTGTAACATATCTTTACTTACTATCTTTGTAAAGTGCTTGAACGAAGTAACTCTGACGCGTTTTGTTGTCTAAGTTAGTGCAACAGAAAAAAAATGGATTTTGTGAATGCATGTAGGCTGTGTATGTGGAAAGGAGACGCTATGGTTCCGATTTTCGTAAAAGATAAGGTTATTAGCATAGCATCGATGATTAACAAGTGCTTGCCTATAGAGGTAAGTGGTTCAATGGCATTTGTTGTATTTGAGGAAGATATTCCTGCTGGGGGTAGGAAATTCGAAACTAAATCGGCTGTTTTTGTTCATGTGTGATATTTTTTTACCTGTTTAATGCCTCTATAATTACTAGCTTGTATGGATATTTTCATAAATTAGATCAGCATCATCTGAGAAGGTCTTGCCCTACTTTTTGTTGTTGTGACCTCCGTTTTGTTGATATTTCGCTTCCAGATTTTGATTGTTCACATTTAACATTTACTTAGGTTAACGGTCTTGTGTTTTATCTTTTATAACTAACACCACATAATTGTATTCATTGGTAATATCTTCAAGACAACAATTAATGAGTAACAACTAGTGTAAATTATATGTAAATTCATCTTTTCACTATTAGTTATGACAGTCTCGTACAAAAGTTAATGTATTGTGTGTGATGTCATTAAAAATAGTTTAACTTGTTCTTTCTCTATGAAAAACAAATAACATTCATAGAATTTGATATATGTCATGCGGGACATAGTTTTTATGTTTTAAGAGTGCCACAGAATTTGATATCAAGTCTCTGTTATTTTTAATCTATAAAGACAGTTAATCTCTTGTGAAGCTGAAATCTGTCAAATTTTTAGGAAATCCCACAGATTGACACCAAACAACTGAAATATTTAGAGTCAAATCTGGAATTATTGCCTTTGGGTATTGATAATAGTTTACATAAAAGTATACATGACTTCATCATACTATATTCCTTCATTTAGCCGACTAGCATAGTATTACCAGAGTTAGGAAGTTGGTAAATGTGTAGGGCCAGCAGCAAAACTTCTTGTAAACATTTGTTCATGAAATCAGTAGTTGAACTACATCCATAATTATGTCCTTTGTGGTCATTGATTTGTCTGTTTCTTCATTGGTAGTAAGAAACCAGCTGAAAAACCATACAGACACATGAAAGTTGTTGTTAAATAACTGTATTATGCTGATTCGTGGCTGAAGTTTACTTCTTTCTGTAGTAGGCTAATCTGAAAGCATCTATTATGTTACTCTGTATTTATTTAGAAAGGTTTGGTGTAATTCTAAATTCAAATGTTTTTAATAGCTGTTTTTGTTCTGATTATGGAAATGACCTCGGATTTTGTTGAAATTAGTCAAACTTTTCATTAAACATATTTTTGAAATCACTTGTTGGTCTATTATTTAAAATCACGAAAGGTAGAAATGATATTCCTATTAATAGGTGAAATTACGATATTTATAATTCTAATATTACAAAATGAACAACTTTTCCATGTATATATGTTGTAGAATTTTTGGCAACAGCTGAAACATTTTTGGTGTAAATCACTGACTGAGGTCTATTTTGGTCTGGGAATTAATCTCTCAGGATATAATCTTGGACAAATTCATGTTCTTCCATTTATTGCAATTTTAAATCTCTAAACTGAAAAAAAAATGTCTATTTTCTTATTACTGATTTAAAGCTAGCCAGGAGAGTAGAGAAGGTACAAGCATTCAATTATAGAAGGTATATTTATTAATTCCTGTATCTTGTAAAAATAAATGAGCAGTTATTTTTCTGTCATTGGATTCGGGATATTCTTGGTCTGTAAATCTCATCTTATAGAAAATTCAGGCTTTTATCACATTTTAATTTTACAAAATTAAAAATGTGCCAAAGATAGTAACTGAAGTTTAAGAAATAAATATGTCAATTGGGCTATAACTCGTCTACGTAATCCAATGAGCTATAATTTTCAAACCTCGTGCCGTCCATAGAATTGGAAAGCAGAAATCACAGTGAGAAACACATTTCATGCCATCTTGGTCCTCCTATATTTATCTGCATTGCAAGAATATCTACTAACCTGAAGCATATAAATTAAACATCTATATTTTGTTATACCAATGTATTAAATTTAATTTATCACTAAAGGGTTATGTTATTTGGTTATGAATTGTTTCTTGCTGTTATATCTTCTTCTCATTGCTACTAAAATGAAATCATGTATTGCAAGTAGACATTTACATCCTTACTGGAGTGGATCTTAATACACGTTTTTAGTTTCAGTAGCAAGCATTTTCTAGAATCAAGAAGCCTGATACATTAAGAGTACTCTTACCACAGTAGAAACCGCGTAGCATTCTCAGAGTATAGTGTGGAAAGTGGTCTTAGGTGAAGACTAAATTGCCCAAAACTTTACTAACATAAATTTCATGTTAAGCTTGGTTGACCAGGTTCTTGTTGTTAAGCAATTGTAAAGAGGACACTATAGAATTTCAATCTCTTTTTTGCTTTATGTTTTGTATTACACATTTCTAAACACACATTTCATTTTATTTATTTAAGAAACATATAACTATACCACATGCAAAAATATAGAATTTTTAAAAAAATATACTGTAAACAATTATTAATCATTTTATAGTGAAAATCTACCCTTAATTTCAGTAAGTATCATTTTTAATTCATACCACTTAAAAGTTCCTTTTTAACATGAAACAAAAACAAACCATCACATGCATTTTTCATGGTGAAACATTTTAACTTTTGATTGCTGCCATCACCTACATTTTCTGGAAAAAAATTGTCTAGTGGAGAAAATTAAGCTTTAAACTAATATTATAATCTAATTACTTCAAATCTTAAAAACATTGACCATACCTTCATAGTTTTGACCCTTTCCATTCCCAAAAAAGTTTGGTACAATTATTTTGTTGGATATATAAAATGTCTTCCTCAAGATGGATCATAGTATTACTATATGCTTCCTATTTCATCTGATTTTAGATATGAGGATACGTGTTTGAGTTTTTCATGAGGCATGTTAGAAAATATGGTACTGGAAATGAAAAACATATCTTTGTGAGCCCTATGTGAACTGCCTCATTAAACCTACTTTAATATGTAATTATGGAAGAGGAAATTTTTTCTTACCACAAATAGTGGATTTCTAATCATTTTTGAACCTGGTTTCAATTCTTGTCTTTTTGGTCTGCCTATTTGTTCCCTGTTTTTAGTTTCACTTGTAAGAAAAACAAAATCTTCCATGTTTCAAAAACAATTTGTGTAATTATAAATATTTTTTTCATTCTTTTAAAGAATGTTAAAATGGAAACAAATTTGGAATCAGCACCATAAAAAGAGTTAATGATGCATATTTGTTTTCAAACATCAAAAATCATTCACGGCTGTGATTCTTAGATTCTTGGAAAGGAAGTGTATTGTATTGCAGATCTAAAACTACAGTTAACAAATGTTTTTTAAATAATTTTTTTTTCTTATTTGTACAGTATTTTTGGGACCATTTTTCTTGTTGTTTTTTTTTCTTCTTCTTGCAGTACTGAATTGATATTTAACCATTATTATAGTAATTGTTGTTTGAATTACCTATATTTTTGGATGTTTTTGACTTCTTTGTAGTGTCATCAGTGATAGAAATTTATATTGATAAATTGTTTATGGTTTTGTACATATATATTTTTTTTAAATATATTGCAGGAGATTTTACATAGCTACTAGAGATTTTTTGCATTAGAGTTAACTGTTGGTATGCCACGGTGCTGTTGCTTCAACTTAACTTTATTTTACATATTTTTTTTTTTGTGAACTGGGTTACCAAAATTCTCAGAGACATTATCAAAAATATATGTGCACTTATTCTTGTTACATTGTTTTCCCAAAGAATATCTTATTTTACTTGTTCATGGAAATTTAGAGTTTAAATTCATATGTTTATTATTTTATTTTGTTTTATCATTTTGTTATTACAAAGATAAAAATACATACACTGTATTTAATACCTCATAGGGTTATTCCGGTTTCAATAATAATCACCATTTTCAATATATGCAAATTTTCCTGAGGTCGCCAATTTTTGGAACACTTATTTATATGTGGCATAGAAAATTAAATATTTAGTAAAACAATGCTGCTGATCTAATATATCTTATAAATGAATTAGTTAAAAATGTAACTGAATTATATCAGGCAAGGATTTTTAGGAAACATGGAATAAGCAATTAACTCAGAACAGATAGGTCAGCATTCAAAAAACAAAATCTCAAATTTCAGCAGTTATGCAACTACCAACTAAAATATTATATACCTAGTACAAAATACATTTACTAAACAAATAACTAATGCAAAATACAGGTAACTCAAAGAAAATTAGGTAACACCATTTAACTTTTGTCAAACACCTCTTAAATAATGACCAGTCACCTATTGATGAAAATATAGACATGAAGATTCAAATAGTTAAAATAATGAACACAACTCTGTACAGTAAACTGCTATAAACAAAAGCTGTACTCATGGGGAAGGAAGCATTTACACCAAACCGTAAACCAAATTTTATTTATTTGATCAATACAACTTACGTCAAAAATACAATAGAGTCACAGTTTTTACCAGAAAAAATAATAAATGTAATGTGTCAGTTTTGTTTTTGCTTTGTCCACACTCACATCTGTAGATGATATGACACGGTTTTAAATGTAAATCATATTTACTCATATTTTTACCCACATAAACTCAGAATCTGACAAACAACACAATTAGGGCAAATTAAGTAAGACTTCTCTTAGAATATCAACTGAACAAAAAGAAATTGCATATGTATTTTTCATGTTGTCTTTGAGAAGTTGATGAGTGAATTAAGAGAAGACTGAACAGAAACAAATCCAAAAGACACTTATTGGAAGCACCTCGTATTTTAATTGTAACAGCAGTGTACAAATATTTATCAATATTTTCAGTAAAATCTGTTTAAAATGTTATGAAAGTGTGTTCATGTTGTAAATAATTTTTCTGTAAAAATTTTGACTGCTGGTGAAACCTCCTTTAGGAGTGAAAAGTGTCTAAATGTAGCTGCTACCTAGGTGCAGAACCGCTTCTGTTTTATTTTTTACTTTTATTTCTGTATTCCTAGTACCACATCTGTATGAGGTTCATCTCTCCAAACTTTGGTAACAGGTCAAACCTATGGTTTTTAACAAATCCAGACGGCAGTGTTACCATTCCTCATGCTTAGTGGACCTAACACAATTCACCACAGTGCTACAACAAACACCAGGCTCACTAGACATGATTTTTTCCCAACTAACTCAAGCAGAACATCCTTTTTAACTTATTTGTTCCAAAACTTGTTCTACAACCCCCTCTCATCATCTTCTCTTTTCCCATTAAAATTACAATCTTACCTTTCTGCCTCTATGGGCTTAGTCCGAAGAGTCCTCATGATTTTATCCTGCTCTGAAGCTTTCCTATCCCCGATAATAAGTGGACAACAGTATGGGTGAGCCATTTTTAACTTACATTTTCCCTCGCCACTACATTCCCCACAGTGGTTCATCTTCTCACACCCAGTGCACCTAATACAATTCACAGAAAGCTCCATACTTACCAAACATGATTATTTTCCCAACTATTTCAAGAGGAACAGACCGAGCGTGGTGGTGTAACGGCTAGCGTTCTGGCCTCGCATTCGGGAGGACGGCGGTTCGAATCCCCGTCCGGGCATCCAGATTTGGGTTTTCCATGGTTACCCCAAATCACTCCAGGTGAATGCCGGGATGCTTCCTTCAAAAGGCCATGGCCGAATTCCTTCCCATTCTTTGCCCCCCATCCTTTCCCGTCTCTTAAGACCTAGTTGATATAGAAGGCGTTAAGCAGTTAAAAAAAAAAGAGGAACAGTGATTAAAAGTTACTTCTGACTGTACTTGTTTAAATAAATTCAAGTTCAGGCACCTTTGAAAGAAACCTAATACAATTCACAGCAAGCTCCATACTTACCAAACATGATTATTTTCCCAACTAATTCAAGAGGAACAGTGATTAAAAGTTACTTCTGACTGTACTTGTTTAAATAAATTCAAGTTCAGGCACCTCTGAAACAAACATTGTAATTGAAAAATGATGTTTCATATTTGTCAAATGTAGCCTGACTTAATACAGAAGAAAATAAAATTCACTAGCGCTCTGTGTAAAAATAAAATAGAAACAAGTATTAAATGAAGCTGGGTACCGTACCATGGATGGTAAAAATAAGCTATTTGCTTGCTGGATGTGAACTAAGCTGGATACAGCACCAGGAGTAAAACAAAATATTCTGTATGTCTACTATACTCAGTCACAACTGCACCAAAAACTGCCACATTATTTACTTAAATACAGAATAAAAACACAAATATAAACCAAGATGGCCATAACACCAGAAATAATAATGAAATACGTAGTCTATTGCATTCCTATTTAACTGCATAGAAGCTAAATCAATAACAGAACAGATAATATGTCTGTTGCTGGAAAATTGTAAATTTGCCAATAAATACCTTTTTCTTTTACTCAAGAAAATTTACTTAATTTACACTTTTCTCTTGTTAACAAATAAACAAAGCTATTTCAACCCTAAGCCTGTTCTACAATGTTGTCTCACCTCACTGGCAAAACCTATTCCCTAAAAACGTTACTAGTAGAATATAAACAGTCACACATATTTCAAAGTTAATACAACATGCACCTATCTGAAATACATATATAGTAGAGCGTTGATAATCCAAACGTCAGTTGCCCAAAATGTCAATTATCCAAACAACCCTTTTTTTTCAATTTGTGCGCTATTTTACAGAAGTGTCAAACATTGTTTCTATTTACAGCACAGATCAGTACACCTTTACACTTGTTTTGTTAGGGAATTCCGCTGACAAAGAACTAGGTACAGTGAGTTCTACACCTTGTGTTTAGTGAATTATTTACACAATATCTTCGTCACAAAGCAGAGACTGGCTTTGTTGTTGAATATTTCTTGTATCTATGATGGAACAATTCTTTCAGTGTTATGGTAGTTTTGCATCTAAAACCCACCGTGTTTATCCTTCAAATTTGCTATTGATTTGCTGTGTTGGTGAGTTCTGATGACTTTAGTATCTTGTATCATCAGTATGCGCCTATAATTTTACAGTGTTCACCTTCTAAAAGGATGCAGAAGAAAATAAGAGACTTCTTTTGCTTGTGGTATGTGAAATTGTAAAGTACCTAGTGTAATATTAAAGGCAAAATAAAAACTTTACAAACTAAAACTATGAAACTCGAAAATTCGAATGAATCGATAATCGGTACCACCCTCAGTGCCAATTAGTTAGGATTATTGAGTCTCTACTGTATTACTTTCCTTTTATTACATGGTATTATGACTCTCAATTACAACAAAAAAAAAATACTTATACTTGCAAAATGTTGTGTGCTGGCAAGGGAACAGAAATTGGTGCTAGTAGCAATGTGTAAAAAAAAAAAAAAAATATAATACTAAATAGTGAAATGGAAGAGGCAATCAATTAATCTTCTAAAAAACCGTAAATCACCTGGCAATGATGAAGTCTGGGATAAAAGTATCAAAGAGGTGGGAGATAAAGGTATAAGGATACTACATTTTATATGAAATAAATTATGGGACCCTGAAACTTGACCACAACCTTCCTCATTCCCATTCATAAAAATGGATCAACAACGAACCTTAGTAACTAACTCACCATTTCCCTGATAACATATGCAAGCAAAATTAAGTTCTATATGCTGAATTAATATGTGAAACCTTACATTAAATTTCAGTTGCCACCAGATCAGGCTGGATTTATAAAAGGAACAAGAGTGATTGAATAGATTCTCACCATATGTTAAAGTATCAGAAAAATGACATGAGTTCAGTGCTTCATTGTTTCTGTGTTTTCTGTAGTGTTAAGAAATAAAATAATAAAAACGTTAGACTATGTGATTTCACAAGTTGTAGAATGTGTTAAAAGAAATGGCCCAACCATATCCGAACCACAGAAGCAGTCTAACATACTTCAGGTGAAGGTCATGTTAAGGACCTATGAAAATCCACACCGGCACAGGGATTCGAACTGGGTATCTTTCGATCTCCAGTCAGATACCTTAACCACCAGACCGCTCAGGAACTTAATGAAATGCTAGTGCAGATACAAGATAGAAGTAAAATTTGTGGTGTGCAGATCAAGAGTAAGACAAAACTAATGATGATTAATGGGAGAGGAAAGTTTCAACTGACAATCTGACTGGATAAACTCCAAGGAGTTCACTTATCTTGGTTCTTTAGTGAATAAAATTGGTGACTGTGAAAATAAACTCAAGAATCTGATTATTGCACACAAGCTATGGAGAAGCGACACAAGATACGGCAATACGGAACAACCGCCATCAATATGGAGAAGAAATTAATTCAGTCATTTTCCTATACAAATGTGAAAAGCTGAAGATAAAATCCACATTAACGCACTTGAAACATAATACTGGTGCAGAATGTGATGAATTAGGCAACCAGCTGAACAAATCTTTCTGTCATGAAAATAGTAATGATAGAAAACCGCCAATAAAAGCTTCTGGATCAGAAAATATTACAATACTGGTCACATTATAAGGCAATTGTGCAAAGATGAGTTAAGGGCAGAAGGTTATGGAATGTTCTGAAAAAATCAAAATATTGGTAGATCACATCCATGCTGTGGTAATTTCTTTTCGGAGAATCGCTCTCTGGAAGACTGGTTAGCAAAACCTTTCGCTCACGACACTATAGAGATTGGAAATACAGTATTGGAGTCATAATCTAAATTCTTTACACATACAAATCAAACAGACATTGGTGTGATGTACTCTGCTGCAGATAACCAGAGCGCCATGTCTGACACAAGAAGATCCTTTACCTGTATTGTTCTTAGTAAGGATCGAATAGAATTTTGGAGACGTGAAGAAAGGGTGAATAAACATTAAATCTGCTAAAGGAAAAGTCTTGTAAACTTGGAGAATAACGCTTACCGATGAAAGTAATACATAGAAAGATGGTCTAAACAACAATGTGCTGGAGATAGAAAACATTGTGGCTATAAATTATTTAAGGGATTCTGTGTTAAGGACAAAGTTTTAAAAGATTTCGATAGAAATGGGCCGGTAGTAATTGTTTCGCTCGGGTGCCTGACATGCGAGTGCCAGTACGGATCTGGCGGCACCCGCGATTCCTGAGCTGGAAACTGGTGAGTGCCACCAGTTTCCTAACACCTTAATCTCCATGCATAATTCGACGACCATCGTAACGCGTGACGGTGGAATTTTGTGTGTATTGGAGAATGGGGATCGTGTATCCACCGCCTAGATCAACATATTTATTGAAAAAAAAAAAAAAAAAAACACGTGCAAAGGAGGTGTAAGAATTATGACGCAAACCGGAACCACGGGATCAAAAGTTAACACTAAAAATTCAAAAAACCCAAACAAAAATACTTCAGTTAATCCACTGCAGGACATAGGTTAATAAAACACTTATAATTCTAAAGGCGTATATACACTAGGCCAATCAAGGCCAACAAACGACAATCAGTGTATTGGGACGAACGTTTGTCGCCAATGCATTGGCGTTTGGCCTCTCGTCCTTTTCAAACCAAGGGGTTGGCGCCAAGAGATTCGACCATGTGGAGTCGCTGTTAACTCTAAAAACTCGTCGAAGTTGCTAGCATTTTATGTTATAAACTAATAAGTGATGTTTTAATTACAATTTAACCAGCCGATATTATGAGGGGAAGAAGGAGATTTATTAGTTGTCACATGTGCGGCATTTATTTTACTGATAGAAGCCGATCAGAAAAAGAAGAAAATATTACAATGGTGAATGACCTCTCTTTTCAAAATTAGAGAGAAGTGTGGTGACGAAAAGATGACAACAAAATAGCATTTTATATTATAAATTGATAAGTAAGATTTATCCTGGAGGAAGTCCATACTGCTAAAAGAAACTACATCTACATCCATACTCTGCAAATCACAAACATTGTGGGTGGCAGAGCGTGCTAAGCACCAATCCTAAACCCGCCCATTTCAATCCCGAATAGTGCGAGGAAAGAAGGAATACATATAAGTATCTGTACGGCATCTTATTTCTCTAATCTTATCCCTCCGGTCATTGCGACCTAAATAGGTTGGCGTAAGAAGTATTTCATTGCACTCGAAATTTAAATTTTTTCGCATATTCTCCAATAAATTCGAACGCAAGCTACGTCGTCTGTCTTCCAAACTATCCCAGCCCAATCTATGTATCAATTCTGTGACGCTTTCATAAGGGCTGTAACAACAAGTCACGAATCTAGCGGCTCTCCTGTGCACCCTCTCAACTGAGTCAATCAGAACCTTGCGATACGGATCCCAAACCCCACAACAGTAATCCAGATGCGGACGCACTAGTGTTTTATACGCTATCTCCTTTGTTTGAGCATTACAATTCCTCAAAATACGACCTATGAATCGCAATTTAGAATTTGCCTTGCCTACGACGGAAGTTATGTGCATGTCCCATTTCATGTTGCTTTGTACTATCACCCCCAGATACTTAACGGAATCAACCGTGTCAACAGGTGAATTGTTTATTTTGTACTCGTGAACAACCTGATTCTTCTTGTTACTTATCCGCATTGCCTTGCACTTTTTGCAATTAAGTGTAAGCTGCCATTTACGGCACCAATCGAAAATAGCATCCAAATCACACTGAATTTCTAAGCAATCGTCGGAGCACCTTATTCCCCTATAGATAACCGCATCGTCGGCAAACAATCGCAACCAGCATTTGACGTTGTCACCTAGAGCGTTTATAAATATTAAGAAAAGAAGTGGACCTATTACACTTCCTTGAGGAACGCCCGAAGTAACATTTATCTTAGAAGAGGCTTCCCCGTCAACAACGACTTATTGTGATCGACCAGTTAGAAAATCACGTATCCACTCTCAAATCTGAGCCGAAATACCGTGAGCTCGAATCTTCGCTAAAAGTCGGTTGTGTGGCACAGAATCAAAAGCTTTCTGAAAATCCAAAAAAACTGCATCAACTTGCGAACCTGCATCGATAACTTTCATTATGTCGTGGGAAAATAGGGCCAATTGTGTTTCACACGATCTCTTCTTCTGAAATCCGTGTTGACATGGTGTAAGTAACTCGTTCTCATCTAGAAACTTCATTATGTTCGAGCATATGACATGTTCCAGAATTCTGCTGCAGACCGATGTTAGAGATATGGGTCGATAATTCCTAGGATCACTCAGATCTCCTTTCTTAAAAACGGGAATTACCTGGGCTATTTTCCAGCTAGAAGGTACTTTTCTCTCTTCTAGTGATTTACGGAATATATCTGACAGAAATGGTTCAATATCCTTCGCGTATTCAGAAAATACTCTTACCGGCATACCATCGGGACCCGGCGCTTTACCCCACTTCAGGAGTTTTAATTGCTTTACAATTCCTATGCTATCAATTTCTATCGGATCCATCTCTAATTCCACACGATGTGGTAAAGTGGGGATGTTTTCCATGTTTTCTGGCATGAATGAATTTTTGAATTCGGTGTTAAATAAGGTAGCCTTGCCGCGGCTGTCTTCAACCTCCCGTCCGTCTTTTATTAGAGCTGGCTTATTGTTCCCACTACAACTAACTTTTTTTTTACATATGACCAAAATTTCTTAGGGTTTTCAGTGAGGCTCTTAGAGAGAGAATTTTCACGAAAGTTATTAAATGCCTCACGCTTCGCATTCTTAACACGTCCCCTTATCTCCTCTAACTTATCTAAATCAGTCCGATGCATCGTCCTTTTTGATCGTGCATGTATCTTCCTTTGATTCTTGAGTAACGTTTTAACCTCCCGTGTGTACCACTATGTTGATTTGTACACTTCATGAGCACCACTACCAGTTTTGCATTTGCTTTCTTGTCTTTTCCTTTCATGGCGAAAAGATGTCGAGAAAGGTTCCTATTTCTTCTTCACATTTTGCGCATTAACTACCAAAAGCTCACTTATTTCCCTCCATCCGTCTATCTCTTCAATTTGTCTTGATAAAATTTTCTCTATCTGCAGTCTAATCATTCCACTCCTTACTCGAATGATTATCAACACAATAACAAGTAATTAGTGAACACGCACTTTTGGGCAAGCAAATAACTAATGAATGAAACACCCATTAACAGAATAATGAACCAAGGTTGGTTCGCGTCTACACTATTAGGGGTCGAACCCTTTGATGTTACTGACAGTAGCCCGAATCTGCACTAAACAAATCTCTGCCAACAAAGCGGTTGGTCGCCATTCGTTAGCCATGATTTTCTTAGTGTTTGTGTAGCTTTAAAAGCAGATAAGGGCTAATAGCCTTCCCGTTTCCGAGGAAAGGAAGAGGAAAGTTTATTCAGTTTCGAACACTTTCGCAAAGATTCATGGAATAGAGGATAGGGAATCTTGAAAAGGTGTCCCCATTATATATTTGAAAGGGCCAAGAGGGAGCAGGGAGAGTAAAGTGTATCTTGAAGAGAAAAAGATACAGGAGTTGAAGGACAAAAAGTTAATACCTTATGGTGCTACTCCCATTTTCGCAACCAGCTTCCAAAGATGGTTTCAGCTGCCGTTAGAATAGAATGTGATGCTAAGCAGATGTCCGTTGCAGACACAAGTACAACTGGCCCATGTCAATGAAAATGTGGCACAAAAGCCGCCAAGGTCGAAACTCCTAAAACCGCGGATGTCGGTAACAATACGACTACAACCCCGACCGCTCCAGCAGCAATAAAACCATCAGCCATCAGAGTAACTCCACCTGCAATACCACCAGCACGATCAACTGCTACCAATGGAAAAGAAGGCGACCAGAGGATCGGGGGTCCGAAGTTCAGACAGATGGACCAGACGGAATTTGTTAAATCCCCCTCATCATTTTCTCCTAGACCATTTATTTGTGGGTGGAGCAAGTGGAAAAGTCCTAGGAGTAAAAGTAACCCCTTTGTTTTTTTTTTAATATTCTCAGGGATTAAGACATCTGCCTCATTTTTGAACGCGGAAGAAACTGTACCTGTCCTATAGTAGAAACAAACGAGGACCCGGCCAAACCGTCTCAGGTGAATTTAAACAGATAGGATAACCCCCATACTTAATTGGAACTGAAATTTTTATATGACTCACAAAAAATAATTACAGTTCTTAGCATGTTCTAATCCTATGTGCCTCTGTCACCAAGAGAAATATTTTAGACCCATATAAACCACCCACTGCTAAGACGGTATGACCCATACATGTTCGGCTGTGTTTGTCTCAACTATTTAATCATATGCTCTATTTAAATGTTGGCTGCGTCGAACTGGAGGACGTTGTGCGGCAACCTATTTGGTCACTTACTTCCTCAACACAGGCAAAACGGCGCATTTCACCACTGCTTCCCGATTGTCCTTTGTCCTTGACCTTTTGTTTTGCTCTCCTTCAACAGTGGATTGTGATGTTCATATGAGTGAGCATTTCTTATTATGGACGCATGTAGTGTTTGGACGTGAAGGAGGAAATACCCGAAGCAAATGGAAGGTCAGCAAAGCCGACTGGAAATATCTACCGCCATTCACTCTTTCCAGCAGTGTCACGATATTAAGAAGGTGAATCACTTCTCAGAAATTATGCAGCTGATACTTCCATCCCGAGCTCAGGAACTCTGTGAAGAACTCCCGTCTCCTGGTGGGATGACGAATGTCATTCTTTCATTCAGATTCATAGTTGGGCGTTGAGGTTGCACCCGAAAAACCTAGCAGTCTAGAGTTAGGACGCGTCGGGTTATTAAGGAGATAAAAAAAAAAGAAACACATGGCGGAACTTTTTGTGCACTATTACATCATTATAGAAAGTATGGGAGTCTGTCCGCTGTATTTCTGGAAGGTACTCTCGATTACCAGTGTCTGGTTACTGGATCAGAGGCGCATGGTAACCGATGAGTGAAGCGTCGCGCAGCTTATGGCAGAGTCCATCGCTCCTTTTTTTCTGGCAGATTGGACCTTTGGACGATGAATTGCTGCTGAAAAAGATGTATGCTGCGCTACGTCGAATACGCGGGCGTACAATAGTCCGTTTACATTATGGGAAATAGCGTCTGCCTTAAATAATTCCAAAGATACTGCACAAGGGCCTAACCTGATCCAGTACGCTGAGGCATCTCAGCAAAGATGCTAAAGAGTACCTTTTAGATATTTTTAACAATATTCGGATGAAGGATATTTCCTTGACTTGTAAAAAGAAGCAATGCTAATTCCTCTTTTAAAACCGGCAAAGGACAAAATGTTACAAGCTAGCTTTCGTAGCATAGCCTTAACAAGCTGCGTTTGGAAGACATTATTGCAGATCGTTAACTGCCGTCTAGGCTGGTGTCTCGGACATAGACATAGATAAGACTTTCGATAGGAATTTAAAAGCAACTGCTTGTGTGGGTACTAGAGGGAAATCCCCCTTTTTCCAATCTTTTTTTTCCCGGTATCAAGTCGATTGTGAAGCATCAGATAAGTTTATCCATGAAAACTGTATTCCTCAGGAGTCAATTTTTACTGTTACCCCTTATGCCATTGCTAACAGAATTTCGTCGCTAATAAGGAATCCTATAAGGTACTCTTTATTTGTAGATGACATCGCTAACTTTTGTTCTTCATCTAGAGTAAGAGGTGCTTAGAGGCAATTGCAACTCACAGTGAACAGGCTAGCTGAATGGACAGTGCCAAGTGGTTTTTGTTTTTCCCTTTAAAAAACTTGGAGCGTACTTTTTAGCTGTAGTCATGGTCTTTTAACTTGAACCTCATCTTAGAGACGTGAAATCTGGAGCCCCAAAGCTCTGAATGTTTTAAAGTGTCAGGGAGTAGGTCATGGAGCGTATACCGCTCATGCTTGCTACAATTTTACTGAGCCTTTGTACGGTCACGGCTGGATTACGGCTGCGTTTAATATGTTTTGGTGTGGGACAGCTATCTTTGGGTAGTGTCCATGCAGGAATTCCGCGTATGGTGCAATTTGTGCTGAAACGGGTGAGCCGCCGCTTGTCATTCGGCGACATCTCTTCATGATGCGACACTTCATCCACATAGCTTCAACACCAGGTAGTCCCGCATAGGCTAAGTTTATAATGGAGCCGATTTCGGCCGGATTTTCACTATGCTGAACAACAAACCGAACTCTGCCTACCGGTTCTGCCCACTAAAAGTGACTAATATGGCCTAGACTTCGGGCGTTGTGGCGCTCACTTGATTGAAGTTAATTCAAACGACACAGCGAGCCGAGCAACACCCCGCCGTTTTGACGGTGTGGTCCGGTGTCCGGTTGATGGATTTGTAGAAGCAAATTTCCACTCCTTTATTATCAAACTAGTGTAAGCCCGTGACTGTTTTTTGCGTATCGTCACGGGTCTAGAATAGTTCCAGTTTTTAGGATGAAAGATTATGACAGGTTGATCTGATCTGGCCAAATATAAGCTTGACCTGTGTTTCACCCTTAGGATGAATAAAATCTCTTGTTTGAAGAACTCAGAAGCATTAATAGAAGTAGGTATTAAACACGGACAGGAACGATCGCGCTATCGTGTAACTGTTTCAAAGGTCATACACTCGAACTTGCTTAAATACGAACTTTTTTTTTCAATTTAATTTAGTTTAATTTAATTTAATTGCAATGGAGCACACGCTTCGGTGGCAATTTCCCTACACACCCAACTTCCCCCTATCCTGCACCTATCTACATTTGCCCTCTATAAATTTTAACTTTAAATTCTTTTAACGTTTTCGGTAAGTTATTCATTTCGCTTGGTAACTCTTTCCAATCCTTGACACTCTTACCTTACCTTACCTTGACTTTTATTTGACCCTTAAAGTTCACTCTGCAAAAATTAAAAAAAATAATCCTATTTGCTTCGAAAGCATCACGTTGTTTCTTATTGAGACTGTGCAAACACCATAATGTAAACATTGGTCATGGTATCTGTGACGGCCATAGAACTTAATACACATTCCATATTATGAAACAGTTGAGCAACTCCGCAGAAATAAGTTGCCAGAATAGTCGATTAGGTGACACATTTGGTCTGACGTCCACTTAAAATAACCTAATAACTCACATATAGCGAACATGAATAAAGACCAATAACGAAAGTGGTCAGTAAAATGCCTAAAAAGCAAATAAACCGTAATTCATAAATTTTGGTCAAGCAACAACATTAGTGGAAGTTGTAATTAAGCTGAAATTTATCCTAAGCCAAAATGACAATTGGCATTCGTGGTTACAGCAGAGACTATGAGTAATTTAATTAAGTTGCTTTAATTAGTAACATGTTACCGAAAAGCAGATCCACTTTTTTCAGCCGCAAAATTTATTAAAAAATTTTTAGCCGTGAAACGCTATGAACAGTAAACTTAATGAATGTATTATGCCAATTAATTTGTTAGCAGTTGCTTGGTTATTAAATTGTAGAAATAACCACGAATTCCTTGTAATGGTATCTCTGGTCGCTGTTTTATGAGCGAAGGCTGACACGTGACACCGTTCTCCAGCCAATAGCTATCGAGGTGAGTGGGTGACCTTACGAAATTATATAGTAGATGTTGTTTTCCTCATATCACTTACCTTAAAAAAGGGTCTTTTTTTTCAACCTCACTTCCAGGTTTATCGTATGATCGTAAAAGACAGTTTGCATCATTCTAAAACATTTCTTAAAATGGTAGAAACTCCCCCCCCCCTTTTTTTATGGAACAATAAAAGTTCGTTTGTGTTTTGAAATAGCAAGAACAAAGTATTCTGTACACGAAAAGTACTTTTATTGTATTATTTTTCAATACATATTCTGCATTACTTCTAAATTTGGTCTGATGTCTCAGATGATTACGGCATGTGAATGGAGTACAGAAGGTCCCTGGTTCAAATCCCAGTCTCGGTTGCAATTTTTACTGGCCTTAAAATTGACCTTCACCTCTGGCAAGGCTTTGATGTAGGTATTTAAAATATGGAATGATCTCGTTCTTTACTAACAAAAAATATAGAATGAATCGAAAGTAACCTCAGAAAAAACAAACACCTACTGGCGTTGAACATTTCATTGTGATTGCGTTCAGAAACGTGAAAATCTCTCAATCCAGTATAGTGTGCCTAAGACTTATTTATGGTTTGTTAAGAATGGGTTTGGATACTATTTTTGTACTGCGAAATCAAACAGTGAGGTGATAACGCGAGTCAGATAAAAAAAACTATTTTAACGTACTTTATTACTTTCGTAGGTTATAAAATACCTACGCCTACGGAATGAAAAATAGAGAACAATATTCTATACTATAGTATGGGTTGCAACAATTGTCCCCCAGGGGTACGGTTTATTTGATTTATATGTTTATTTTCAATATCATAATTATAATTTTTGTCTTTGTATATACACTGAGATGACAAAAATTATGGGATAATGGGATAGCAATATGCAAATATATACAAGTAGATGGCAGTAGTAGCCTTAAAAATTGTATAAATAGTCAGTGCCTGGGCAGGACTTTAATTTGTGGTCAAATGCTTCGTACGAGAAGGTTGACGAGAATTAACCGATTTCGAACGCGGTATGTTAGTTGGAGCTAGACGCATGGGATATTCCATTTCGGAAATCGTTACGGAATTCAACATTCCGAGATCCACAGTGTCAAGAGTGTGCCGAGATTATCTAAATTCAGGCATAACCTTCCATCATGGACGATGCAGTGGTCGACCGCCGGCATTAATGAGTGCGACCAGCGACGTCGGCGTAGACTTGTTAGTGTGAACAGACAAGCAACACTGTGTGAACTAACCGCAGGAATGAATGTGGGACGTCCGACGGGCGTGTCCGTCAGGACAGTCCGGCTAAATTTGGCTTTAATGGGCTATAGCAGCAGAAGACCGACTCGGGTGCCATTACTAACAGCTCGACATAGCCAACAGAGGCGCTCCTGGGCTCGTGACCATATCAGTTAGACCGTAGACGACTGGAAAAAAGTGGCTTGGTCAGATGAGTCACGATTTCAATTGGTAAGTGCTGATGGAACGGTACGAATATGGCGCAGACTCCATGAAGCCATGGATCCAAGTTGTCAACAAGGCACTGTGCAAGCTGGTGGTAGCTGCATAATAAGGTGGGCTGTGTTTTCATGACGTTCAGCTACTGGGAGACCACTTGCAACCATTCATAGACTTCATGTATCCAAACAACGATGGATTTTTTCCAGGATGACAATGCGTCATGTGACCGGGCCATAACTGTTCGCGATCGGTTTGAAGAACAATTTCAGCGGATGATTTGGCCACCGCGATCGCCCGACATGAATCCCATCGAACATTAATGGGACATAATCAAGAGATCAGTTCGTGCACAAAATCCTCCACCGGCAACACTTTCGGAATTATAGACGTCTATAGAGGCTGCATGGATCAATATTTCTCCAGAGGACTTCCAACGACTCGTGGAGTCCATGCCAAGTCGCGTTGTTGCACTTCGCTGGGCAAACGGAGGAGCGACACGCTATTAACAGGGTATGCCATGACTTTTGTCACCTCAGTGTAAATAATCAATATATACTGGTCTACTGTCATATGAAATGGAAAATTTATGAGGCGTGATATGAAAAAAAGAATATATTTTAGCAGTTAATTTACTTAAATATCCAAATAAGTAATTTATTTATTTCATATGGCCTACAACTAATGCAATAGATATAAATATATGCAATATATACAACGACAAGAACGGTGATAGTATTCACAAACTAAAGTCCAGTTGACGCAGCCATTCTATGAAGGAAGTTGTAGCACTGAAAACGTTTTGAAATGGTCCATCATACTTCCTTAAAGGGCACTCCTTGATGATATGCTCTACCCTCTGAGAAGGAGCTTCGCAGTCAGAGGAAGTAGAATCCTGAAGACCCCACTTAAACAGCATGGTGTTGCATTTGGCGATTTAGTTTGACCCACTGGTCTCTCTTCAGGTGGAATCCCGGAAGTCCAGTTGTGGGGTCTTTAATATCTGGATTTTCTGTATGTGTCGCCATTTTTCCGTGACAAAACAAGTCATAATACGCGTTTATAGGTGAAAATACATTTCTACTCTTTCATTTTTATACGGCGATGTTGTGGCTAAATACGAATGCACAAATGACGCGAGACAAGCGCGTACACCTGAATCAAACAAAATTGTCTGGTCGGTGAAAGAAGTCACAGAGCCGGGCGGTTTGGGCGAGTAGGTCGGGCATAGGGTAACCGAATCCATATTGTTGCGTACCATTGTTGGTTTGGGCAATATTGACCGTATTCAGCAGAGTGAACAATCGGCCGAAGTCGGTTGCAGTGTAGCGGTACCCTTAGTGATGAATCCACCCTTCCTACGCCTTTACAGTAACCGCTAGAGAGCTACGAAAACATTGCTACCATAAAAAGGCTATTTAAGAAGAAGAATATTATGAGTTGCCTCCTTTTTATCACCAGGGTTGGAGTAAATCTCGCCTCCCGCCTGCTGTTTAAAGTAGACCACAACAATTTTATGACTGTCACGATAAATCAAGCTGTTTTCCGCTAACACCGTTTTATTAATATTTTTAATAGTATTTTAAACGCGAATCACCCTTTTTCCCTGATGGAGCCAAGCAGTCGAAAGGTGTAGGTTGCTCCGTAGTGTTCCATCGAATGACTTATTTACAAGCTGCATAGCAGGTGCAGCGTATACAATGTGAAGTCACTCCAGCATAAGAAATTAAGTCGCAGTATGAAGTACATCAGATGTTAATATTCCCCCAGTTGCTATCAGGCTCTGGGAAACATGTACCCAACAGACCGTTTGTTCCAGGAGGACGCCCTCCATCCCTTCAGTCTTGTGGAAAGGAGGTGCGTTTTTGCTGGGTACCTGGACATTAGAGGTGGGCAAAGTGACTCACCAAAAAGAGCGGTGTTCATTTGATCACTCTACGAAAAGAACTAGTTCTTTTCAACGGTTCACCAGTTCACTGGCTCAGTTTAAACAAAAAGAGCAGTTATATCCATTTTGAGTGTAGTATCTGTTCGTTTTACTTACATTTATACTGATTACTTAGGTTAATCTCACATTGGTTATTTTCATTTATTTTTTATTTATTCTGAAACTTTTTTTTTCTTAATACTACAGGATCACTTTCATGCATAAAAGGCCATAACAAAGAGTAAAAGAAATATTGTTCGGCTTACTGGGAATATTTGACATTTGAGCATAGATAATTTTACATTAATTTATTTACTAACTCAAAGTACAATCAATTTTAAAGAACTTTTTGCTTTAAATGAAATGAAGGTTACTGTTCACAAGTAAAATTTTACTTATTTTGCCATTCAGCAACCTACTTCTTTTTTCATTGCAAATTTATCCAGCTTTTGAAAATATTCTTTCACAAGGCACGCTTGTAGCCGGAATACACAAAGAGAAACAGAAAGAGAAGCGGAGTGGGACGTCAGATTCGAAAGAACTAGCTAGTTCCCCATTGGCACTGCTCCGCGCGGTGCTGAGCGTTCGCGAACGAACTAGCTCTTTCGGTGCTGAGCGATTGAATCAGAGAAGGTTGCAAACGACCTAGCTCTTTCCGTGCTGAGCCATGGGATCAAAGAACGTTGCGAACGAACTAGCTCTTCTCGATCTTATTCTTTCAAAGCGGAGTGGATAAACAATGAACGGCGAGGAACAGAGAACAAACATGAGCCTGTCCGCGGGCGACAGTGGCAAAGCCGAAACCGACTTATTGTTGGCGCACACTGGATTGAAGTTCAATCGAGACCGACACACCACCGTCATTACGGCTTCCAAGAAGAACTACCGCTCACTTTAAGTGAGCGACTGCTCACTCACTCTTTCAAAAGAACTGTTCTAAAGAACTGGTTCACTCGCGAACGACCCACCTCTACTGGACACGTAGTGCTCAGGGGGAACGAGGCAGCACATGACTGCATAACAACAAGATCGCTTGGAAACATGCTGTGCTTTGAAGGAAGATGTCCGAAATGATCTTAACTTTTTCTTCAGGGTCGTCACAAGTGAGGAATCCTGGTGTTACGGTTATGCTGAAACGAAGCAACAGTCGAGCCAATGGCACTACGAACTAGCCAAAAAAAGCAAAACAGCTGGAATCATACATCAAGACAATGCTGATTTGATTCTTCGTTGTGCGAGGAATTGTCGAGTCAGAGTTTGTTCAGACAGTTAACCAGACCTTTTATCTGGATGTTTCGAAAATACTGCGCAACAATGTGCGACGGAAGAGGCCTGATTAGTGGTACTGTCGGGCAACTGGTCTTTCATCACGACAATGCCCCCGCTCACACAGCCCTCTATGCGCCGATTTATGTAAAAAAATAAAATTGTAGTTTAAAAAACTAAAATCACGCTTTCGTAGTAATGTGAACTAAAAGGTTAAAAATAATATTTAAATATAAACATTTTGTTTAACAGTGATAGGACGTCCCACAATTCAGGATAAATTAATTTTTCTGAATAAGCTTAAAGTATAAAGTCACTGATTACAAAATTAACTTTAATGTAAAAAAGTATGGGGTGCTATTTCAGTTGTCTTATATTTTTTGTCGTTGGCTGTTTGTAAAGACAGAGTCATTGTCAAAAGTTATGTCGAGCGCACCCCACGCTTTTTTAACACTAAAGTTAATTTTGTAATCAGTGACTTTATACTTTAAGCTTATTCAAAAAAATTAATTTATCCTGAATTGTGGGACGTCCTATCACTGTTAAACAAAATGTTTATATTTAAATATTATTTTTAACCTTTTAGTTCACATTACTACGAAAGCGTGATTTTAGTTTTTTAAACTACAATTTTATTTTTAACTTTTTAGTTCAGATAGTTTAAAAAGTATGTTTCTTACTGTTGGCTTTTCTTCGCCAATCTCTCTTTTTCTTTGAGTTGTAGTTTCATTATTAATTATTATTCCCACGAGTAAAATACAATTAAATGGTCAACTCAACAAGAGATCCAATAGCACGGTAAACGAGGAAGGCTACTTATCAATAATAGTACGAAGTAATATTTCGAATACTTACTATTCAACATCACGCTAAGCGACTTCAGACAGAGAAACCTTTCTGGATAGGAGACAGCAGAAGACGATCGTCTACAGCAACCAAGGCTCGTAAATCACACCCGGGAAACTGGAGAACGATGATGATGATGATGGCTATATTGGGTGGGAAATCTCGGAAGGGTGTGGCCGCCAAATGACGAAGATTTCTCGAATCGCACCTGTGCACTAATGTCGCGGCTGCATTTGCCTATCTCAGTAATCCCATCAAGTATAGGATACACTGACAACGTGGTGAGAGTGAAATTATTGAATTTTTATCGGTTCTTAATAAGTGTGCAAAATTTAAAACGATTCGGACGTCAGGAAGCGGGTAAACACTGAAATGAAAGATTCCATTACATGGCAACCATTTTTCTATTGTTACCGTCAGAGTAACGAGAATAGCAGGACGTTGCTAAGAGAGAAGAGACTACTGTATTGTCAACGGTTCTTAAAACGTGTGCAAATGTCAAAGTAATCAGAATATCAAGACATAGCTATGAAATTATTGTATTGTAATCAGTTATCAATACATGAGCAAAATTTCAAACAACTTGGACATCTGGAATTGGGTTAAAATTATATTGAAAAATTCCACGACATTCAACCATTTTTCTGTTGTTACTGTCAAAGTAATGAGCATAGCAGGATATAGCTATGAAATTATTGTATTGTCACCGGTTCTTAATATGTGTTCCAAATTTCAAACAGCTCGGACATCGGGAAGTGGGACAAAATGGGTTGTAAAATTCCGTTACATTCATACATACATACATACATACATACATACAAGTCAAGCTAATATAAAGCGTGTAAAAAAAAGCCGTCACCCTGTGCTCCACACACTCAATTGACCAGACATCTTTCTATTCCCCCCGAATGAAAAGAGACTTGAAAGAAAAACGTTTTTCCAATGTAGATCAGGTGAAAAAAAAAACCAAAAGAAAACGACGGGACAGACAGGCATCTCTCAAGAGTATAAAAAATGTTTTGAACAGTGGAATAAAAGATTGTTATCCGTTCCAGTGGAGAGAACTTTGAAGGGGATTGATTGTATATTCTCAAAAAATTAAATACATGAATTTAAAAAAAAAAAATTGGCGTTAATGGACTGTTGCACACTGGGAGACATAAGAAAAATATTTTTCTCCTAGGCAACACAGCACGTCATAATTGGTTTTTTCGAATACTGTTAGGGGCGTCCATTAATTACGTGACGTGTTTTTACGGAATTTGGGACCCCTCCCCCCTCCTACTGGTGAGATCTGGTCCGATCTCTCCCCTCTAAAATGATATGAGATTTTGACGGACACTCTCCCCCCCTCCCCCTACTAATCGTTCTCGAAATTTTGTTATGCCTCACCTAAGGTCGGTTCGGCATCGTTTCTAGACCATATAACACCCCTCCCCTAAAGTCGACATTCGCGTCATTTGTAGCCCCTTTTTTTAGTTCTACCTTCCTTCAGGAATTTCAAAACCTCACGTGAGATTTTCGTTGTCCCCCCTCCCCCTTGGTGAGGTTTCATCAGATTTCCCCAGACCCTCCCCCCCATTTCACCTTACGTAATGAATGGACGCCCTCTTAGCTGTTTCCGTTTTTGCCGTGATCTCACGTAATTATTGACTGCATCGCCTGTTTTCAGTGTGATCAGTCATCGTTTCTGATGAATTCTCAAATAACTCCTAAGGTTCAGTTTATCTGGTTCCGGTGACGATTGTTCGGTAATTGTTTTGACACTAAATACACAAATTTAAATCTCAAGTTAAGTCATCTGCATTTTCCCCGTACGCTTTAAACCATTTAGCGTCGCTCTAATTTTACTGCTCGGCATCGGGCAACGGCTCCAGCTCCTGTTTTTGCGGTTGTGGGAGTGATAATTAGGGATTGCGATCTTAGATCGATTAATCGAAGAATCGATCTTTTTGACCAAAAAAATCGATTTTTTAAATCGATTTATTATACTAAATCGATTCAATGAATCGATATTTTACCCCTGAAAATCGAACGTGAAAAAACGGTTTCTACATGTAATGCGTTTGCACATGAAAGTCAGGGTTTAATGAACACTTGAAACACTATTTATAGCAAACAGTTGTGCACCTGGAGTATGATCCTATACTTTACTGGCAAGAACGAAAAAAAAATCAATTTATCATCACGTTTACTCAACAGCTAAGAAGTATATCTGCATAGTGGGATCATCAGTATCTTGCGAGCGCCTTTTTTATTATTATTATTATTGCTGGCAACATCGCAAGTAATGAGCGGAACCGCTTGGATCCTAGTAGACTGGACAGACTGTTGTTCCTGAAAAGCTTGAACATTAAACACTGGTAACTGTAAACTATAGCATTTCAAATCTGTTTTATGTAACCAACAAATGAAATGAATGTCGTATTGTATACCTAATACTTTGATTTAGTTGTAAAAAACTTCAATTAGTTTTAAAATGATAAAAGATCAATTATTATGGTGTCCTTTTTGTTTTCCGTGATTGGAATTATATTGAAAATACGAATACGAAAACAAAATCAAAAGAAGATCGATTTTTTTGTGGATCGATTTATCAAATTTCGATTCGAATCGATTCAAGAATCGATCTTTTTTTGAAAGAATCGCCATCCCTAGTGATAATGTCTTAAAAGGTTTATCCTACCATTCTGTTCCATTTGACGGCTTGATCATGTGACAGCAACAGCAGTTAGAAAATAAGAGGCTGTACGCTTTTGACTCATGTTGGTAAAATTGAAAGGCTCTTCATAAGGCGTAAGAACCATTTTCCACTAACCAAGGCTGATGAGCAGACTGTATTCCAGGATATATTGTTAAATTGGTTGCGCAGTCCCTTCGGAAACAACCACTGTTAAGTTTCAGACGAAAATTTGTCGTAGTAAACCTTCTTGGATAGTTTCCTCCAATCTGTGTCTCGTTTGTATGTAATGTGATAATAAATTTTGTCCTTCGCTAATTGTTTTGCCATTTCCTATAATCCACGTCATAATAAATTGTTTGCTACGGAGATCTTTGGTATTTGCAGGAAGCAGACAATTGGACGACTTGGTGACTATCTTATTTTATTTTTCTTTGGCTATAGGATGACTTGGGTTCGAATAATATGGTAACTGTTGTTTCGTGTGCAGAGGCAAATTTCAGTGCTTCCAAATTGGCAAAACATTCAACTGTGACGACTCTGTGCATTGAGTGAACTTTAAATTGATATTTATTCTCAATTTTTAGTTCGAGAAGCGCACTTCCTACTCCCCATCAGTGTGGAGAAGGCAAGCGTTAAGAACAACAAAATAAAAAATATAGTTATAGAAAGTATGTGTCTTACCAAGAAGTAGAAGTCCAACTGAGCGATGATGTTACGGTAACACATGGAGCACGTGTGGATTCTTGAACGAAATTACATGGACTCACCGTGTGATTCTGCTAGTGGCGGCATAATGCATTAGACCTACCCCGTACAAAAATATGAAGTGCTCAGTGCCGTAATTTGTTTATCTTGTAGATGATATTATTTTATATTAAGCCGCAGCAGAAACACCCATTGAATAGGTAAGGTCTTAGTAATGTGCGGTACAAAATCATCGTTGTGATGCTACCCGCGACTCACCAAACGCCCTTGGACAGCTAGTATTAAATTGATGGGTGATCAGTGACTTTACCATAGTACAAGGCTGTCCAACCAGTTTTGGATTGAAAGTTAGCCTGCAGGTCACAATTTTGATTCCAAGTTAGCCTGCGGGGCACATATTACTTGCGTATATTTAAATATAACAAAGATACAAGAAACACAGTTTAATTACAATCAAAAAG
The DNA here is from genome assembly GCA_031002005.1 of Vandiemenella viatica. Lineage (NCBI taxonomy): Eukaryota > Metazoa > Arthropoda > Insecta > Orthoptera > Morabidae > Vandiemenella > Vandiemenella viatica. The sequence continues at coordinate 68,130,323 of JARYHS010008074.1, forward strand.
TAGAAATCAATGAGACCTTTGAAATGTTTTTTTGATCTTGCACATTCTAGACCGCTGCTGTTGGCGGGCCTGGGGTTGAGCGGCCTTGCCCTGGTATTTTACAGACGGATCAACAGACAACAGGGTACTGAATTTTTTCGAAATTCATTGGTACTGCACTGCTGTTACTGTGCGAGTGTGCCTGTGTGGTCGTCAATTATAGATTCAGCTTGTCTCATTAGTTATCATTAGTAAGGCTGAGAAACAACTATACTTCTGTAAATTACAGAATTATAGTTCTTGAGGGCTCTAATTGTTCTCTAAACTCAAGATATTTGGAAGTTGCTTAATAAGAGCAAAAATTTTAACAGGATTTGGACTTCTCGAACCAGTAACTGCGTCCTTCTGTCATGGATGCGTTTAAGTTTAAATCGACTGTAATCTTTAGCGCACTCCTTGTACGCGATAAATGTTTGCTTCAGAGCCGTGGGGTAGATTTTCTCAGTATGTTACAAGTCTTCCAATTGCCGCCCCTAAAACATTTTGCTTAAATAATCTTCTAATGCGATTTAAAGAAAAAGAAAAAAAAAAAAAAAAAAAAAAAAAGGACATGAAATGTATGAATACTGTATAAACTGCTCTCGGGTGACTAGCCGAGTCAAGAGTGCGTTGCTACACGATATTTCGGCGACTAGATTCATTGCCGCCATCTTCACCAGAAGATGGCGGCAATGAATCTAGTCGCCGAAATATCGTGTAGCAACGCACTCTTGACTCGGCTAGTCACCCGAGAGCAGTTTATACATTCTCAACGCCGAGAAAGACTTCGTTCTTATGTATGAATACTATTTTTATTCTGAGAATACTATTTACTTTAAAATAATTATGTCTGCTATAACAATCTACCGAAGTATTACCCTCCAAACTTTATCAAGTTCGTAAATTGAGTGATGTGTAGTCTAGAGTGTCAGCCAATGTAGATTCAGTAGAAATTAATTACAGATTTCTTAGTTTTGTTTGGCTTATTGTGCTTCTCAAGTTGTGTTTTTATTAACTTTAATTTGAAAAAAATCCTTTCCCCGCTAGCTACAGAAAGTGTTAGTAACATTATCAGAGCTACAACAGAAATTAATTTACTTTGGCACAAATAATCAATACGTCCAAAGGTTTCAAAAAATATGGTAGGCCTAACACCAGGGGTACATCACGTAATTCTTTTTGAAGATCATTTGCATTTATATCTGAATGATTTTCGACCGAAAGATTTGAATGGTGACTGGTACAATAATTTTCTAACGTTTTGTCATCCATATTCTTTATTTTTAAAGTGTCATATAAAAAAGTTAATATTTTTGCGGCCCTCCTTGAAAATTTTTCCTACCCGCGAGATTCATCACACTTTTGCGAAATATATTTATTTTATAATAGCCATGGAGTGAAAACCAGTGTATTAAAAGAATACATTATTTTTGTATCCATATATTCAAAAATTAACTGTAGGAATTATGAATATCATTATTATTATATTATCTATGTTTACATATAAGAATAAAAGTAAACACAATAATAATAACTCACTAGACGACCCGTGCGAAAATTTCGCGAATAAAATGCCATGAATAGCGAGGTTGAATATAATGTCACCAAGTTCAGTCATTACTCTTCATACTCCTACTTCATTTATCGATTTTGGTTAGAAATCCAGGGAGATAAATGGCTCGAAACACAAAAAAGTATTTTAGTAATTTTGACATTTTTGCGCTTTATGGGTCGAATTACGAAAAATTCCTTTCTTAGAATGTAATTTTACCACGGCGGAAACCTTAGTCTTTAATACGATATGTCATTTATCTATATAGATTAGATATCAAGGGAAAGTTAAGGCTCGTGACACAAAAATACGTTGTAGAACAATTTATACTTTTTCCATTTAATAGTTGAAATCCAAACACTTCTTTCTTAAAATATGATGTCAACAAAGCTGAGACATTATTCCTCACAATCGTACTTGATTTATCGATTTTGGATAGCTATCAAGGGAGATAAGTGGCTCGAGACACAAAAAACGCATTTTAGAAAAATTGACTTTTTTGTCTTTTATGGGTCGAATTACGAAAAATTCCTTTCTTAAAATATAATGTTACCACGGCGGAGACCTTATTCTTTAATATGATACCTCATTTATCTATATCGGTTAGTTATCAAGGGAGATAAATCGCCCGTGACACAAAAATCGGTAATAGAAAAATTTATACTTTTTTCCTTTAAGGGTTGAAATCCAAAAACATTCTTTCTTAAAATATGATGTCACAAAGCTGAGACATTACTCCTCATAATCCTACCTCATTTATCGATTTTGGTTAGATATCCAGGGAGATAAATGGCTCGAGATACAAAAAACGCATTTTAGAAAAATTGACATTTTTGCCATTTAAGGGTCGAATTACGAAAAATTCCTTCGTTAAAATATAATGTTACCACGGCGGAGACCTTATTCTTTAATATGATACCTCATTTATCTATATCGGTTAGTTATCAAGGGAGATAAATCGCCCGTGACACAAAAATCGGTAATAGAAAAATTTATACTTTTTTCCTTTAAGGGTTGAATTCCAAAAACATTCTTTCTTAAAATATGATGTCACAAAGCTGAGACATTACTCCTCATAATCCTACCTCATTTATCGATTTTGGTTATATGTCCAGGGAGATAAATGGCTCGAGATACAAAAAACGCATTTTAGAAAAAGTGACTTTTTTGCCCTATAAGAGTCAAATTACGAAAAATTCCTTTCTTAAAATATAATGTTACCATGGCGGAGACATTATTCTTTAATATGATACCTCATTTATCTATATCGGTTAGATATTAAGGGAGATAAATCGCTCGTGACACAAAAACGCATTGCAAAAATATTGATACCTTTTCCCTTTAAGGGTCGAATTCCGAAAACTTTCTGGCTTAATATATGACGTCACTAAAGCGGAGATCTTAATCTTTAAAACGATACTTCATAAAACGGTTTCAGATAGGTATCCAGAGAGATAACTGACTCGTAACACAGAAAACAGCATTTTAGAAAAATTTACATTTTTGCCCTTTAAGGATCGAATTCCGAAAACTTTCTTGCTTAAAATACGATTTAACCAAAGTGGAGACCATAAGCTTTAAAATGACACCTCATTCATTGATTTCGGTTAAGTATGAAGGAAGATATAGGCTTATGACAAAAAAATACCTTATAGAAATAATATATACTAGACGACCCGTGCGAATATTTCGCGAATAAAATGCGATGAATAGTGAGGTTGAATACAATGTCACCAAGTTCAGTAATTACTCTTCATACTCCTACTTTATTTATCGATTTTGGTTAGAAATCCAGGGAGATAAATGGCTCGAAACACAAAAAACGTATTTTAGAAAAATTGACATTTTTGCGCCTTATGGGTCCAATTACGAAAAATTCCTTTCTTAAAATATAATGTTACCATGGCGGAGACCTTATTCGTTAATATGATACCTCATTTATCTATATCGGTTAGATATCAAGGGAGATAAATCGCTCGTGACACAAAAATCGGTTATAGAAAAATTTATACTTTTTTCCTTTAACGGTTGAATTCCAAAAACATTCTTTCTTAAAATATGATTTCACAAAGCTGATACATTACTCCTTCTATTCCTACTTCATTTATCGATTTTTGTTAGACATCCAGGGAGATAGATGGCTCGAGATACGAAAAACGCATTTTAGAAAAATTGACATTTTTGCCTTTTAAGGGTCGAATTGCGAAAAATTCCTTTGTTAAAATATAATGTTACCACGGCGGAGACCTTATTCTTTAATATGATACCTCATTTATCTATATCGGTTAGATATCAAGGGAGATAAATCGCTCGTGACACAAAAATCGGTAATGGAAAAATTTATACTTTTTTCCTTTAAGGGTTGAATTCCAAAAACATTCTTTCTCAAAATATGATGTCACAAAGCTGAGACATTACTCCTCATAATCCTACCTCATTTATCGATTTTGGTTAGATATCCAGGGAGATAAATGGCTGGAGATACAAAAAACGCAATTTAGAAAAAGTGACATTTTTGCCCTATAAGGGTCGAATTACGAAATATTCCTTTCTTAAAATATAATGTTACCATGGCGGAGACCTTATTCTTTAATATGATACCTCATTTATCTACATCGGTTAGATATCAAGGGAGATAAATCGCTCGTGACACAAAAACGCATTGCAAAAATATTGATACTTTTGCCCTTTAAGGGTCGAATTCCGAAAACTTTCTGGCTTAATAATGACGTCACTAAAGCGGAGATCTTAATCTTTAAAACGATACTTCATAATCGGTTTCAGATATGTATCCAGGGAGATAACTGACTCGTAACACAGAAAACAGCATTTTAGAAAAATTTACATTTTTGCCCTTTAAGGGTCGAATTCCGAAAACTTTCTTGCTTAGAATACGATTTAACGAAAGTGGAGACCATAAGCTTTAAAATGACACCTCATTCATTGATTTCGGTTAAGTATGAAGGAAGATATAGGCTTGTGACAAAAACATACCTTATAGAAATAATATATATGATGATGATTATGTTTCAATTTTTTACTGAAAAAATGTCTATAGTGGGTGTAAATCTAATATTGGGATATATGATTTTATATGCGGCACGCGGAGTTATGATACATTTCCAAAGAGGCCCGCAAGATCATTTGGGTTAGCCACCCCTGGTCTAGAATTAATTGAAAAATTTTATTTTAAATTTACTGTCCTCCATTAAGGATTCATCGATAGCTTCCGTTTCAGCAGGAAATTATGTCATGCGTTCAAGGTTCCCTGCAATCTCGTTGTTGTTGTTTGGGTTTTAGGGTGCGTCGCCCTGCAATCTCATTAGCAGCTATTTTCATCTGATCATATCCAGATTATCTATAATTTTTCACTTTTTGTATGGTATTACATTTGGTATTCTTATCTGCTTTAAACTATTGTTATACATGACAATTATTATTATTACCATCATCACCACAAAATGTATTAACAATTTATTGACATTTACAACTCTAATATGTACTTACATCATCTGCTTCAGTGATAATTTTCCTTGCTGCTTTCAAAGCATGCTGTTTAATAATTTCTATATTGGAAGAATTATTGACTGGTGCATCATTAGTATAACAATTTCAACATTAGTGAAGAAGTAATATTATTTACCTCATGAATTTAAAAAAAAAAAAAAAAAAAATTACTGTCAGAAATTACATTATTAATACCACCTATTTCTTCACAAAGTATCAGACAATGTTCTCAGTATTGTTCATAGTTCAATACTACTTTATAGTATTGTTATTTGTTTCTGGTTCTTGAGATCATACTCATCAAAATCTTCATCATAGACAATATCAATGATTGAATCCGCTTCTCTCTTAAAATACTCAATAAACTTTTCAAGCTTTGCCCACAAATTAAATTATTCTTCCTCATCAATGTTTGTGTTCCTATTCCTTGATATGTGTGATTCTTTGTTACTTTCTTTCCTTGTACAACCTCTGGTAATACAAGAAATTTGGCATTTAACTTAATAATTATCCCTGTAAACAATTCAGAATGTTTGGTGAATTTTCTAAATTTTAAGAAACATTTTCAGTTTCTGAGCCATCACAGCTTTTGTATTCAGTATCTGTTTCAGAAATATCATTCTTAACTTTCAATAATTTTGTTTTTGTGGAAGATGTTCAACATTAATAACTAAATTCTTTAAATTCTTACTGTCTTTACATGTGCTTGTTCGTTAGTATCAACTTTTACACTTAAGAAATTAATATCTGAGTTGACATTATTGTTTGAGAATCATTAACTTCTATAATCATTACTTCACTGTTATCATTGTCCTATTCTTTCCCTACGCAGTTATTATTAACAGTAGTCATTAATTCAATATTTTCACAACTTATTTAATCATTAATTCATTAGCAACATGATTAACAATCTAAACAGTAAACTTGTCCAATTCCTGAATATATTTAACTTCTCTAGTACAGATTCTGTTTGCATCGTTTTTAATCTTAGAAAAGTAAGAATCAATTATAGGTACCTATAACATTAGAAAAACCATCTATTTCTGTCCTAACTAATGAATTTTACTATCTCTTATCAGCCATAAATTCAAATCATTTTTTAACAGGCTCAGCTTGACTTTCATTCCCTTTTTAGTGGACATATCAATATAACGATTTAGCCTAGTTTGTTTCGTAGTATGTTTATTTTCTATATCAACTCCGTCTAACCTCTTGTACCTTCTATCAATTCTTCCAAATGATTTGGAACTTTTCTTAAAATATTTATCTAAATCAGTCTTTGAGTCCAATAAAAAAAATTTCTAACTAATTCTCTCAGCCAGCTGTCTAGATTTAAATTTATTCTTCTCATTTGTATTGAGTGAAAGACTTTCTAAATCTTGCATTAATCTCTCAAGATCAAAATCACTCAGGAACTGCTTTGCGGCTTCTATCTTGTAAGAGTTAAATCTGCCATAGGCTTGCTTCTTGCCATGGACAATATGCTTTCTATTTCAATTTTGAAGAGGTTGCTCGTGTGCCTTTTTCTATTTTAATTGGTTCATTAACTCTATCTTCCTCTTTTGTATGGGGAGGGGGAATTCAAATTCTGGATGTTTATTTCCTAATTTCTAATATACAGGTTGAGTCAGAAAGTACTTTATAACTTTGGACTGATATAGAAATTAGTTGAGATAACTTACGGAATCGGTAGATGTGTCATTTTGTAGCAAACAACCTCAAGTTTGATGCACATAGTACACCATTCTGCCACCAGGAGTGCCAGAGTAGTGCAGAGTTGAAATGGCTACTTTCACTGGTGCGGAGCGTGCTCTCGCTGTGTGTTTTGGTTTCGTGAATCTAACTCTGCAACAACTGTCGCATAAATTTCATTAAAGAACGTGTGTATGTTCCTCCCCTACCAAACAATTCGGCTGACCTGAAAAATTGAACCTACATTGTCGTTGCACAAGTCACACACGATTTGCTGCAACGAGTGTGGGAAGAAATTGATTACCGGTGGGATGTTTGTCGCTTGACAAATGGTAGTCACATCGAACAAAGATGACACTTGACACTTTTATGTGAAACTACAACACAATCTGGCGGAACACCTGTGAAGATTTCATTGCAATCATATGCTGGGAAATTCTTCACTCTTTCAACCATATTAATATTGACCCACTTATTATGGCCTAATCAATGCCTTAGACATCCAAAGCTTTGAAATGAGTAATTGTGGTAAAAGCTTGCACACAATGAAAGGTATTTTAGAACGGCTGTTACTTGGAACTGAAGAGATGTCGTGTACGGAGTGTCACGATGGACTGTGTCAGGGCCGCATTTAAGCATAGACTACATAGGCTGCTGTAGCCTAGGGGCCCGCACCACAAAGGGGGGCCCGCACCACAAAGAGGGCCCCTCACCAACCACAACCCTCGCCTGGGCAGGTAGTAGAGCCTAGGGGCCCACAGAGCCTAAAGGCGGCCCTGGACTGTGTGATGCCACTTTGATGAATATTGTTGTAAAAATGGGTTTGTTGGCTGCAAATGAAGCACTGACAATATATACTTCTTAGTAAAGATGCAAGTTAAATAGTTTGACCTGGGCTTTTATCAAAAGCTGAAAATTTGGAAAAAGAGTCCGAGTGTGATGCATATTTAACTGTAATAATAGGCATGGCGTGGGTCTGAGCAGGAACGCTAGAGTTGTGGTGTCTTTGTATTTTACGTCTGCAAACCGGCGCTCACTTCGTTCCTTGGTTAATTTTTATAACCTTACGTTTTTACGTCGAGGAAAATAGTGCCACTTTTTAGTTTGTGTTGGTTTGCTGTAATTTACAGTACATTACATTGACGTTCGTTATACGATTATATCACGGAAATTGAAGGTCTAGAATCTGTTAGTGAAAGCAGCAACACCAGTAATAGTAACGAGGAGATTAAAAATCCTTGACCACATTGATACAATAATGTTACATTTACTTCAAGATTGGGAGAAAAATTGGCTTACGAATGCAATCTGTGTTTTCCTAAACTTTCTACGCCATCTGCAAAGCGTGAGCCCAATTTGTTAGTGTTTCATAAAGAAGTCGATACTTGCATCACGAAACATAAAACCTTGATGTAGCGTCCAGTAATACCTCTTATAATGCTTAAATTTCAGTACAGCTTTTGGATAGTTAACTTTTGACGGATAACTTGCGTTAAATTTTCAAAAATGTAACGCTTTAACTATTATCGAAGTTAACTTTTTAAGCAGCGGATTAACGAAGTTAACTTTTTGATTAACTGTGCTCGCTTGTGGCTATTCTCATGTCTTAATATTTTAGACCCGCCTTCCTTTAAATTTTGTACTTGATGTCCCATTTGACATTATCAAAATCTGTAGCTTTGTTTCTCTTGATACAGCGATAATCTTAATGCCACAATTTGTTGGTTTCCACACGCACCTTACCTAGACAGGACTGGATTGAGATTGATTTACCCCTACACTATTTTTATTCGTTGGATCAGAAACATCTGCACTACGTTTCAACGGCATCAGCCATTTCAGAAATAAAACCAAATGTCGATTTACGGGCACCCTACCTAGAAAGGGATGGATTGGGGTTGGTTATCCATAAAATCAGAAACATGTACCACTTTTTGTCAAATCTGCATCAGTGTGTTTCGGAATTAAACCGCAGTCTAACTAGAAATGGGTGGGATGCGTACAGAAAGGCCCGGTCAAACGGAGCGCGGACTGTCCGCGTGGGCAGATAGCAAGCAGTCCGCCGAAGTTGTAGTAGACCAACAGAGCGCGGGCAGCTCAAGGGCAGTTGTGGACGAAGAAAGGAGTAATTCATTTTTTTTATTTGTGTCTACCCCCTCCTTATTAACATGTCCAGAAACTCATCCAACGAAGAAGAATTGCTTCTTCCGCTCGCTCTAAATAGTTCAAGGCCACCTAAACCATTACCTGGTACAGATACGCCCATTCCTCGCGTATTTTTATGCGATGAAGGATTCAAACTACAAACTTATTTAATGTGCCCTTTTGAAGAAAAAAAAAAATACAATTGTAAATGATGAAGCGAAAATAAAATTCAACAAACATCTTTGTAGGGCACGACGCGTAGTAGAAAATACCTTTGGAATTTTAGCGCAATCCATTTTGTCAATGCTACATGTTGCCTTCACAATTTCGTAAGAAGTTACACAAAACAGTTCACTGAAATTGAACTACAAGATGACACAATAATAAGAAATCAACATGCCAAAAAAAAAAGGTCACCCATCTGGCCTGAGGGCCCAATATTTGTTTGCGCCGGGACCCTTATTAACCTAGCTACACCACTGTATGTATCACAGAGTCCGCGCGGGCTGCCCGCGCTCTGTATGACCGGGCCTTTGAGATCTAGTAAATGTTCACTTTCACTTAAAAACTAGGTTACTGCAAATAGCCTTAGATAACGGCAAAGAAAGAAGCTTTCTGTCGTTTTTCGTAATTATTATTTAGCGCACTTTCGTCTTCACATTCTTCGCTATCTATGGCGTTTAAAGTATGAATTGCTGAAACTTAAATCAAGAGCTAGTATATTGCGTAATATTTTTGCAAAGTATGTTAGTTTATTGTAGAGATGGAGTAAGCGACATCTAGTAGGGATTACATCTTTGTTGTTTCTGATGATAAGATGCGAATTTCATTTACTGTCCCGGCGCCATGTAATGTAGACATATAAGATATACTGCAGGTTTTAAATCTAATCATAAACTTTAAAATGGTGAAAAAGTCATCGATATCTGTTCAGTAGTTTTTGCGTTTTTATGGAACCAATATATGTGGGTTCATTTTTATAAATATATATAAAATGAACAAAAAATGAACCTGAAATTAATGGAAAAACTACACAAAATCTTAAGTTATCAGCTTACTAATACAGAGGCAGAGGTATGTTGCATTTTACAATATTTAAGAACTGAATTTAACGTGAGTTACAGGCATTACCTTAGATTCTGTACCTTCCAACTCATATGATATGATGTAATAAGTAGCAAAAGAATACAGAAGACCATATGAACAAGATACAAACAGCACATTGTGTTTAAAATGAAATTCAGCTCGCCAATCCTGGTTGGGAACCGAAATTTGGAGAATCCAGATTAAATCCCAAACCTATCAAGCACAGTGGGTGATTGGTAACACTCTGGGTTTTCGTTCGGAAGGAAGTGATTTCAAATCCCCATCCAGCCATCCAGATTTGGGTTTTCCATGGTTTCCCCAAATCAAATAAAAAAGCCATGGCCAGATTCCTTTCTGTCTCTTGCCTTCAGTCCTTTCCCATCTCTAATAACTTTGATGAGAAATAAAGAAAGAAGTAAAAAAAAAAATCATTTCCTAATCCAGTTACCAGATTTTGGCTTCCCATAGTTTCCTGAATTCACTCTAGAAGTGGCAGCAGGGAAAACAACTGCAAATTGATAATGAGTGTTGAGCTTTTCCTTGATTTCTGTTTCAGGTATCAGACACTGATAATCTGCCCAAGGAGGTGTGCTCCAGATGTGTACAACGACTATTTGAGACCTACGAGTTCTGCAACATGGTTTCTCGGGCGGATAACATGCTGAGGACTTATGCAGAACTGGAGAAGGTATGATGCTTTTAATTTTTTTTTTTTTTTTGCTAACTTGTTACTTGCATCACTGGTTGGCTATCAGTGTAATGCTTTCAGTGTAATGATCTTCAGTTCTTTTCTCATAAACCAAGTAAGAAAAATTTGCTATTGCATACTAAATTTTTAAATTTTGAGCAAAATTTTTCCTTCTAGAGGATGTTAACAATTGATAATGTATGAAAAGGTGTTACTTTTTCGTTGTATTGAATAAATTATAGTTTCTGTATAAGTGTTTAAGATTAATATAAGTCTGAAATGCAATCTTTGTTGGTTAAAATCTACATACATTGGCAATTTAGGGATATAATCTCATTTCTTGTGTATGAATTAATCTTTTACAAAGTTTTAATAATTTCCTTCCACTCAGAATAAATTTGTTGGATGAATATAACTTTTTTTTTGGATATTGTAAGGCTGATACAGATTGTCAAAAAATAAGTGTAACTGGGTGTTTGTTGTAAGCATTAAAAGGTACTGTCATTGATGCCATGGGGCCAAACATCTTAGGAGAAGATAAAGTGTGAGACAGATAAATATATGAATCCTGCTAGTGTGGCTCAGAGGTATGGATGTAACAGATATCCGCATCTGCAAGTGTGGAACTTTCCGTTAAATCCTACCTTCACTTCCATAACATAATTCGGATATATAGCAGATGTTTTGTTTATATTGCAGTATATATTACTCTTTTCTCTTTATATGAGATTCTGCCCATCGTCGATTGGCTAACAACAACCTGTTTGTTTTTATCTTATGATCTTGCAATAAAAGTAACAATGAACTGAACGGTGTTATTAACTAAGTGACAAATTTACAAATTTGAGCTTGCATGTAAAGTAAAGTGGCCTATTCACGCTCCAACTTATACGACATCCGCGTAGAACTAACATAGAATGCGCTCACCCATTCACACTACTTACAGTGGACCTAAAATTTTGCAAGCAATCCTTTCCACTCGTACTTTCTCACTGCACACCATGTGTCCTTATCCCACACTCGCAAGATGTTTCCTCCAATCATAATCAAACACCATCGGGTTTGGATGGCAAGGAGCTGCGTTGGTTGTCTGGGAGTCAAATAAAATCCAACACGTCCTATGTGTAGTTCTGTAATGTCTTTCACAGCCCACAAAGAGTACTTTATTGGAAAATCAGATCACTGCAGGTCCTACAAGTTGGACTGTGGATGGGCCACTACAACAGTGTAAGTGGTTTTCAAGTAGGCAACATGGGTTTAGGCAAGGATATTCATGCGAATCTCAGTTGGTGGGATATATGCAAGATTTTTCAGATGAAATGGACTAGGGAGGCCAAATTGATAGTGTAGCACTAGATCTTTCAAAGTCGTTTGACAGAGTAAGCCACAAAATGGTAGTAAATAAGGTAAAAACTATTGGAGTGGATGAGAAAGTGATTTGCTGGGTAGAAGAATTTTTAAATGGTAGAAAACAGAAAGTTAGGGTAGGAAATGTGGTGTCAAAGGAAGTGGAAGTAAAAATTGGAGTGCCGCAGGGTAGCGTATCGGGACCATTGCTATTCATTATTCTAATGAATAATTGTGTTGATTGTTTACTATCTGAAATTAGATTGTTTGCAGATGACATAATGCTGTACAAAAGGATCAAAATGATAGAGGACTGCAAACAGTTGCAGGGTGATCTGGACAGGATATCTCGTTGGGTTGGTAAACATGGGGTGAAGATAAATGCAAAGAAGAGTCAGCTAATTAGATACACAAATAACAAACAAAAGGTTAATTATGAATGTAAGGTGGGGAAAGAATTGCTTGCTGAGGACTTGAAATGTAAATATCTTGGCATTACATTTGATAACAAGCTTAACTGGGCAGGACACATTGGACAGGTAGTAGGAAAAGGTTTCAAAATCCTGCACTTGTTGGAGAGAGTGATGAGGGGATGCACGAGAGAAGTAAAGGAATTGGGTTACAAAACTTTGGTCAGATCATTGCTCAAATATGGTAGTGTAGTATGGGACCCACATTTTGAGTATCAAATACAGGAGTTGGAGAAGGTGCAAAGAAGGACTGCTAGATTTGTTTCTGGAAATTATCGCAGAATGCAATCAGTGACAGATATGATAATGGAGCTGGAATGGGATTCATTGCAAGACAGGAGGAGGATGAGGAGGGTAATGGGAGTGTACAGGGAATATACTGGCGATGAGGCATGGAAAGATATTGCAGTAGGTATGAAAAGTAGTTCATGGAAGGGAAAGGATGACCATGACCACAAGCTGGCACTCGATTTCAGGCACAAGGGTGTGGGAAGATTTTCTTTTTTAGGTAAGGGTGTCAGGGATTGGAATGAGTTACCGAGGGGAATGATGAATAACCTACCAAAAACGTTAAAAGAATTTAAAGTTAAAATTTGTAGAGGGCAAATGTACGTGAGTGAAGGATAGGGGAAGTTGGGTGTGTAGGGAAATTGCCACCGGAGTGTGTGCTCCATTGCAATTCAATTTAATTAAAGACGAGTGGTGGGCTCAGAGAATTGCGGTGTCGAGGCCATGTGCTTGAAACTTGAATTAGTTGAGCTGCGAATTCCACAAAGTTCATATGACAAAGATTGTTGTTTTTTTTTATGCACTTTTAGTTATGTGAATAATTTAATTCACTTGTGAAATCATCCCACTTTTTTGTTGTTGAAAGATGAGGTAAAAAATAAATCAGTAAGGTAGTATTATATGGAAGTAGACTTTGCTTATAAAAAAAAAATGTAGATTTTGGCATAAAAAATATTCTTTTTTATTTTAAATATATTTTTCCTCCTCCACATCCACATCCGCAGATGTCAAGCACTGAACATCCGCATCCTCATTCACAAAGATGACATCCATTACAACCCTACTCAGAGTAATAAGACGCAACACCCTGGTTCGGAGAGGTACAGAAGAGCAGATCCCTGGTCCTAATTGCTTACATGTTTAATATACTGATGGCAATACATCTGCTTTTTCCACTCATGTAACAGGCCTTGCAAGCCAGTAGTTTGTCAAAGACACATGCTTCAAAATACAACAGCAGATGAAATATATATAGGTTGATTTTCTTGCTGCAATATTAGCCCAGTATCTGGTAAAATTGAAATGCATCCTGGATAAAGATGACAACTGAAACTTTTTGTTACAATGTAAGGCACAAGGAATTACATTGAACTTTATTTGATAACAATTCTATTTAGTTAAGCAACTGTGAACGACTTGCCAGAAGACTCTAACCATCCCGTAATTTTTGACAGGCTTGGAAATTAGTTTCAGTAATAAAATGTCAGGATGGGAATTGATCTCTCTCAAACACTTTTCAATTATGTACTTGAAAAAGTTATCTGGCAGTAGAATATCAAGCTTCAAGAAAGAGGAATACAAGAAATTAAATTGTACTTCAAGAGCTTGAATAACATACTTGACTGTGTGGTCTTGAAAATGGTATAGTAATTCTCCCGAAAACTGTAGATACAGCAACAGAACAAATCAACTGTTTGAAAGTGGTAGGTGTAAAAATAGGACTGCAAATTTTATTTTAAAAAATACAAAAAAATAGTAGGAAAAGCTTTCAAAATTGTTCCTTTGCTGGAGAGAATGATGAGGGTATGTACTAGACAAGTAAAGGAGTTGGATCACAAAACATTGGTGAACATTGCTTGAATATGACAGTGTAGTACGGTATCCACATTTTGCGTATCAAATACAGAAGTTGTAACAGGTGCAAAGAAGAAGTGCTACATTTGTCTCTGGAAATTACCACAAAACACAATCAGTAAGTAATATTATAAAGGAGCTGGAATTGGATTCATTGTAAGCCAGGAGGACGGTGAAGAGAGTGATGGAAGTATACAAGGCATATATTGATGATAAGGTGTGTAAAGATATTGGTGAAAGAATAAGGATCGGTGCATGGAAGGGAAAAGATGACCATTATCACAAAATGGCACTCGATTTCAGGCATAAGGGTGTGGGAAGATTTTTCTTTCGTAGGTACGGGGAGGTCAGGGATTGGAACAAATTACCAAGAGAAATGATGAATAATTTACCAAAAATGCTTAAGAAAAGTTTAAATCAGTAGAGGGAAAAAAGGAGGGGAGAAAAATGGGTGTGTAGGGAAATTGTCACTGGAATCAAATTAAAATGGGACACAGTGTATAGTGAAGAGCAAGGATCTCAGTTTTGATAGCAGTATCACTGGCACAATATAAATCTCTATTTTGTTTATTTATTTTTCGTAACATTGAGGTGAGAAATATGCTGGGTAGAAATATGGAAAGAAAGAAGACAACTCACAAGTACATCCCTTTTGGTGTACCTGCTGTGATACTGGAATACCATGTTGTTTAACGAGTCTTTTCCCTAACTCATGGAAACAAAAATTGAAATTTTCATTATCTAATGCATAAACAAAAACATTGCATAAACTGCTTGCTCTTTGATTGCATTGCAAGGATGTACCAACACACATTAACAGAAATGGGTCTGGTAGATAATCCATCAGCATTTTCCCAAATAATTTGTATTTTAAAGACACCATTTGAGGGTAATGTGTGTGCTCTGATGTCAGAACGAAACTTCATTCAAAAGTGTAAGATGTCTTGACATTTATAAATGTCTGTAGAGCTCAGTTGGAGCTGTCTATTGTAGATACAATGAATTTTTTTCACCACCAGAAGTTCAGTGCCCTCTCGTGAAGGCACATCAACTTGTGGGAAGTAAATCAGAGCAGCTCTTGAGCCAACAATGAATACACACTTTCTCAGGTTGGTAGGCTTTCATTCTGTATGGAGAAGGGAGTAATGAGTTTATTTCAAGCAGTTGGAAAGTACACCTTGTTTTGAAGGAAGAAAAAGAAAAAAAAAAAAAAACTGTGCAAATTATTGCTGCAAGCTTTTCTCACATGAAATGTTTGGAGACAATCATTTTTTTCTGATTATTGCTCAGACTTGTTGTGGATAGGCCAATGCAGATATGGTGAAAAACCAATTTCATGTAGCCAATCAGATTTGGGTTTTCCATGGTTTCCCCAAATCACACTAGGCAAATACCCAAAAGGCTATGTCCGAATTCCTTCCCATTCCTAGTCCATTCACCTTTCCCATGTCTAATAACCTTGGCAAGCCGTAAACTCATAAGAAAAATAAACATGTAACCAAAAGTTGAATACCATCCTGTTCACCAATTTAACTGTCAATTCAATCACTCAGTTCTTATTTTCATAATATTATTCACAGAAGCAACATCTCTAACATTGAAACTCAAACATAAACTCATTAAAAATATAAGCACCTGATATTGCATCTATTGAACCCTTAATATCTTATATATATATAAAAATAGATGTGTGTTTTCCTATATCTCATTTTTCTGCCACCACTACCTAGCACAGATCATTGGTGTTTGTGTGTGGAAGTAGCACGGAGTTTCCTGTCGTGCACAACGTTGGCCGAATGCTGATAGTTGTCGGGATGTGGGAGATATGATGATTAAAGTTGGTCAATGCAGGGTTTTCATATTTCGACCAAAATTTTGTTTCTCCATATACTTCTCTTCCTGCCACAATTTCATAGCATACACCATTGGTGTTTGTGTGTGGTAGTAGAATCGTGTCTCAAGTGGTGCAATATGGATGTTAGATGTCAGTAGCTATGGGGGATGAAAGTGGTCGAACTGCGGCAATTTCATATTTCTGCCAAAGACGCATGTGTCTTGGTGTATCACTTTTGAGTGAAACTATCTATCAGAGATCACTGGCGTTTGTGTGTGGTAGGAACACAGAGGCACCTTTTGATCACAACATTGGCCGAATTTCAGTAACTGTGGGAGATATGGTGGTTGAAAGTGGTAGATCAAGGATATTTTCGTATTTCGTCCAAAGACATGTGTGTCCGTAAATTTTACTTTGCTGCCTGAACTACATAGCGCAGATGACTGGCGTTTGTTTGTGGTAATAGCATCGAGTCTCCCATCATGCACTATGGTTGTTAGATGTCGGTAGCTGTCAATCCAAATTCTTTACAAACATGAACGAAGTCATGGGTTCCAGCTAGTTTGTATATAAAATACTCTCCCTACTACTTGTAGATTTTAACACTCATGACGTACTGTGGGGCTCAATATTTGGTTGTTTCATAGTTTTAGTAATTCAGTGACTTGACCATTATGTGCTCATCCATTGATCAGTCTCTATGCTCTCCAAGAATGTTTACTATTAAATGGAAAGTTTATTGTGAACTCCTTGTTATCAATCACTTTTCCTAATTGGCTGCAAAAGGACTTAATGGAACCTGATTAAAAACCACTTTAACAGATTATGAGCAATGTAAACTGGGCTATTCTTATGGCCAGTTGAGAAAATATGTCATTTGCAGTTATCATGGCATTTCTCTATTTTTTAAAAATACTATTAATATTTTATGAAATAGTTTTTACCAGTGAAGGAAATAACTCTGTACTGACAAACTTAGGATTGAAATACTTTAGTTAATTTACAGTCAGAGGGAGGTGGACATTATGCAAATTCACTTGCATAATAAACACAGATTTTTATAAGGTAACTTTACTTTATAAAATGTGTATACAGTGTTTGAGTTTATTGTTTAGTAACAGAGAAATATTGTTATTAAGGCTGTAAGCAACTCAGTACAGTAGTCTTTTACCATTCTGTTACATTTGTCAGTGATACGGTAAGACAGTGTGCACGTACTCTTGGTTTTTAATTGTTTTTTTTTTAGCAGAGGACTTGTGTTATTAAGCTTGTAAACAACACATAACAGTATTTGTGTAGAGTTCTGTGACATTTTTAGGTGCTACAGAAGATAGTGTATATGAAGTCTATGGTTTTAATTATTCTTTTTCCAGAGATAGTACATTATCAAGAAAGTAAGCAGTTCGGTACAGTGTTCTCTATTGTTTTATAAAATTGTCGGTGATGATGTAGATAGTTTATGTGCAGTAATTGCTTTTGTTGTAAAGTCTGCAGTGTGCACAGAGATTTTAGTTTTTGTGTAGTATTGATAGTGTGTATGAAGTTTCTGATTTATTGTTTTACAATAGAGGAAGTGTGTTGTAAGAAAGTTAGAATTTCATTGTGGTAGCAACCAGTGAGAAATATCATGTCCAAGAAGTATGATAAGTAGGGTTTCAGACAAGTCATATTTTTTTCTTGCCTTCTTTTTGAGGTATAATGCAGAATTAACTACTGATTGAATGTTTCTTATTGTATTTTAATGTATTTTATATAGTGTATAAATGTATATTCAGGTCATTTTCCTAGTTTTTGCCATATTATGATAATATTTATGACCATATGGTCAAATTTTAAGGAAAACTCTTGTAATTTTTAATAATATTGGGAATTCACTAGAAGTTATAGATGAGAAAAATTAAGATAATTATTTGCAGAACTGCACTCCATTGGAGGAAAAAACAAAACTAATTGCCATAATTCACCAGGCAAGAATGAAAGTTATACATTATTGTCACTCCCTAAACGTCAACAATCTGTCCGCATTTTAATTTTGACAATTCAGCAGCAACATGCTTATGTCGATCCACATCAATCAATGTCTCGTTGTCGCCAATCCTTTTGAAAATAATTCCTCAATCAGTGTTAATTCTGCAGTGGATTAGTTAGTGCTGCCATGCTGATTTTTTTTTTTTTTGAAAGTGTGATGTTACAGAGTTACCTAAAAGAATTGATAGAGGAGTATTTTAGTCAGACAAAATATTTCTGTAAATTATATGAAATTAAAACTGACTTCAACAAAGTGATTTAAAATTTAACTTCCCAATGGTGCAGTGAATGCATGGAAGCAACAGCACTAGATAAAATAAATGATATATAACTGAGCATGTATAGGGTTATTATGTATGGTAAATTTAAATGATTGGCCATATTTTTTAATTTTAAGTTCATATTTTTCCTTTTTTAATGTCATATTTTCATGCATATTTCTCTATGTTTTGGTCATAAAGATCCAAACCCTAGTGATAAGTGTCACTGAGTTGTGGCGAAGGGCGTAAATTGCAGAAAGTATGAAAAGTAGTTTCACTGGGAGGAATGTAGTACAGAGGGAAAATTGGAAATTATTAAGGTTCTCCCATGGCATTTTCCATTTTGTTTCAGGGATAGGAAAATTTCAGAATTTTAAGAAATGATCAGGGAGCAGGCAGGCTGAAATTATCAGGGCCTGCATGTCTTGCATATAGATAAAGAAGGGAAGGTGGTGGGTTGAGAGAGAAGGGAGAAAATGATGAACAGGGATTGGCACCAGGTTGCGGGATCAATATAGTAAACAGGACAAAGATATCAGGCACTTCAAGAATTGAGAGGAGATATAGGTTTGATCTACCAAGCAGGGTGGGTGGGCAGTAATGCTCTGCCCTTGCATTCGGAAGGATGCGGGTTCGAATACCTGCCAAGCCATCCAGATTTCAGTTTTCTATGTTTTCCCAAAATTGCTCCTTGCAAAGGCCCAGTGGTTCCTTCAAAAGGCCCTGACCAAATTATTCCTTCTTCCCCCTTGTACCCACTGCTTTCCCATCTTAGATGACCTCATCATTAATGAGGCATAAAGCCATAAGCAAAAAAAAAAAAAAAAAAAACTTTGACCTGTTACCAAAGTCAGTGGAAGAAAGACCTCCTGTGGAAGGTAAGATGCAGAGTGTCTCTATGAAGAGAGATGTGATTGTAATAAATATGTAAAAAAAGGCTGCTAGGTATTAACAATGGGAAAGGTGTACGCCCACTTTTGCAGAATCAGTTAGGCACAGGATACCAGGTTACACTTATTTTTCCAAACTGAGTCCAACATTAGGTCAGGTTATAAAGAATATAGAATCACTTTGTAGGGGATTCACTTATGAGGAGAAGGTAGTGATAGTGGAGGGAATTGATAGAAATGTGAATTATAGTATAGAGCCCTGAGGAAGGTGGTGTAGGAGGCACAACACGGTGGAGCCCGTGCAGATTCAGAGTCGCCATCATCAACCACAGTTGAACCCAGCTGTAAGGCTGATAAATGTGGCACTGCTTGGGGAGGGCGTGTTGTAGAGATTGTGCCTGTGGACATCATTGATAAATGTATTTTTACTAAACTTGGCATACATCTGACAGAAGGCATTAGGGGGTACTTTCTGAACTGTTAGCTTGAAGCTGCTAGGCAGCCGACTCCCAGTTCTGATAGGGTTACGACTGTGTCTTTCATAGGGTAGATGTTACTGGTGAGGGGATAAAAATGAGTGATTGTGAGGATACCAGTGACTGATCCATGATATGATAAAACATAATTACTAAATAAGTAGTTCAAGCTAACGAAACAATAGAAGTACTACTAAGGATATAACAAAGTCAGTTGTAAGACTGGTACTGGTGAACTGTAGGAGTATAATGAACAAAGTAATAGAGCTTGGTAAACATAATAGAGATGTACAAACCACAAATATTTAGATGGGTAGAATACTGGTTATAGGAAGGAGTTATATCTAATGCAGTTTTCTCCTACAGTTATAGAATCTACCACACAAATAGAGGAACAGTTGGTGGAAAAATTTTCGTACTGGTCACTGGCGTAGCTAGGTCAACAAGGGCCCCGGTGCAAAAAATTTATTTTGGCCCCTCAGGCCAGATGGGCCCCCTGATCAGTGGTTGGGGCCCCCCCTGAGCAGTGAGAGGGCCCTTAGTGAGGGATCCCCTTAGACCGTCTTTAGAGCTAAAAAAAAAAGGTCGCCGGTTTGCCATGAAGGCTTGTGGGCCTCTGAACTGCGCTTGGGGACCCCCAGAGTGTAGGGGCCCCGGTGCACTTCACCGCCTAGCCCCATAGTAGCTACGCCCCTGGTACTGGTTAGCAAAGTAAACTACAGTTCACTAGCATTCACAGATCAGAGTCATAAGTTATTGCGCTGATATGATAGCATAGAGGGAGAATTAATGACGAAGTTGTGTCTCTTTTGGAGAGATTAAATTAATATTCAATGTTCAGAGGTGAACATAGAATGGTCATTATTGGTGGGGACTTAAATTTATCAGCTGTGGACTGGGAAGGAAATAGGATTAACAACAAAAGGGAGAAGAAATTTTCAAATACTTTAGTAAATGAGGGAGGCTAGTGGTAGAGGAGAGCACAAGGGTACCAGACGTGTGGAATATGTTCCTACTAAGGCCTTATGATAACTTTGTGGAGTCTCAGATTACATGAGAAAGAAGTAATGGGAAAGTGGTTCTGTTAGATTCTTGTGGGTTCAATAAACCAGTGACCAAAACTGAATGTGACTATAGTAGCTATTATAAAATTATTAAATTGTTGGTTGGTATTTACCTAAAAGCCACTATACAATAAAAATTTTACAACAAAATTCAGATTGTCATTTATATATCTTTTTTATATACTTTGTATTCATTTTTTCTAATATCTGTATCTACAGCGTCATACAAAGTTGGAGAAGCCAAAAAAATCCTTTGTGCTTGGAACCAAAGCTATGCGCATCCAGAATAATGGAATAAGGCAGCAGCTTTCAAGACCTGACCCTCATCAGAATCAAGTGCCTGTAACAACTTCCATCGCTGTCTCCAAGCCAGATGAAGCTGTTACATCCACAGTTGACCGTGTTGATCCACCTGAAAAGCGTATTGAGGTAATATTGTGTCCATAATCTGTAGTAATGAAGTGTTCATTATGATAAATATTTGGTGACCATTCCATTGTAAAAAGTGTTGTGGTCTCCTGTTAATGTAGAATTTCCAAAAAATGTTTTGAAAGGTCATATGGTAAGCATTCTTAAAAAATTAGCTTAATTTCAATATGGGACTATATTTTGCCTCCGAATACAAATATTTTAAGAACCTTCTCTTGCAACTAGTAAAAGCTTACACTTCTGTATTGTTTACCTACCGCCTGTGACCTGCATTGCCTTGACATAAAGAGTTGCAAAACAGGAGAGAGCACAGTGGACCTTAATAAAAATGCCATCTTCCCTCTTCCAAAGAAAACTGGTAAATGTGAAAAAGGTAATATACAAAAGAATAGAAAGGACGGTATTAGGCGAATATCAGTTTAGATAGTGGCGACAATGAAAGTGTCATTAGGCAATGAAACTAAGGAGGGATGGGGAAAATAAACCCATCATTTACACACAGATGATGCCAGGAGGGCCAAAGGATCATATAAACAAAAAAATATGAATATACTTCACAGTATTTCAGTTTAAAACCTTATTCATGTATGTTATATAAGTTTGGATTTAAGAATAAATGGAAAGAGAAGCAGTTCTGGCATTGAGATTGATATTGAAAGGATGGGTGAAGTAAAACAAGGAGGTTTTTATGACATTTGTGGACATTGAAAGCTTTTAATGTTGCTAGATAAACAATATGTTCAATGTTTTGAACAATTCAGGTGTAAAATATGAAGATAAAGGAGTAATGGATTAACTATATAAGAACTGTTTGGCTGTTAAAAAAGTAGAGAATCATGAGTGTCAAGCATCTGTTAAAAAGTGTGATAAACAAGTTTGTAGTCTTATCCCCCAGTAATATTCAGCTTTTATGCACAGGATTCAGTCAAGGAAGAAAAGGAAAGCTTCTTAATGTTGCATAGCTTACATAAATGTTTTGATGAACAAGTTATTCCCATGTTGCAAGAAAAATAGCCAGAAAAAGTTTCGCATGTTATTTTTCATCCAAACAGCATTGTTAATCATTGGACATCCATTGTTCATGACTTCCATAGGACAGAAATTTAAAAATTATTACTCCTCTTCTTTAGCTCACTTACCGAAGTTCGGCATCCTTCAGTGATTGCATATGGTTTCCAAGGCCACACATTTTTCTGTCTTAACTATCTTCTTTCAGCAATTTTCCTTGCTGGCAAAACAGACCCTAAAAAAGAGCTTGCAGTGACCATGAAATTGTGGTAGCAACACTGTGAAAAATATTTGTGTCCAGAGGGATAGTATTTTGAGATGGATGGTACACCTCTCTGGTGTACTTTTTAAAAAGAAAAACAGGAAAGAAAAGCCCTTGGATCTTGATGCTAGTGGATGATGTTTGGTAATCTCCAATCTATTTTATTTTTGTTGAAATTCATATCTTGGTCCAGAATCTTTGTTCTTTATACTTATTGTCCCTGTAAGAGTCAGCATGAGAGTTTTTGCACTCAGTTTATTGATTTGAAGTGGCTGAATAGCTCTGGCAACAGAGCATCTGGCTACAGCCCGGACAACCTGGGTTCGATCCCCAATGAAGCCGAAGACTTTTGTTCGAAGCTAAACGCCCTAAACAGCTCCTGAGGCTCACTGAATCTACAACCTAGTAAGTATTGTAGAGGAAGCTCTGTAGAAAGATAAAGAATGGACAGAGCATGGTGCTGACTCCATCACATCTCTTCTGGTGCAGACAAGGGTGTAATGGGAATGTGGAGCTGAGCTCTACCTCCAAGAATCCCGCAGGAAGTGGCTTTAGCCATGGGTACCCTGTAACCTTTACCTTTTAATACTGGTTTGTTACAAAATTAATTAATGAAAGAGTTGAGAGAGAACCTCATTAATTAATCAATAGTCTGGTTCACTTTTAATGTATCAGTTCATTTATACGCTTTATTATGTTTCCATACAAAATTCAACTCATGTTCTCTTATATTACCTAAAATGAAGGCATGAGGGCAGCAATAACACATTGAGCTAATAAATCTTATATATAATAATAATAACAATGAGCAGAAAAATGCTTTAAGGCATTAAAACTAAGGAAGGATAAGGGAAATATGACCCAACGCTTACCTCAAATGAAGGCGGCTGGGAATGATGAACATAAAGAGATGAACACAAGAAATACAATATTTTAGCGGTTAGCCTTATTCCTGGCAAGAATAAGGCATTTTCCTGCTTATTGTTATTTTTATTTATTTTATGCAAATAGACCTATAAAGATCATGCAAAACTTAATCATTTCCTTTAAGAGTTTCTTTTACCATTCTAGTATTCTTGCATCCGTTTACTGATGGCAAGTTTTCTCTCTTCTGTCCAATTTGTGCTGGTCTTCTTGGCTTTGATTTCTGGCATGGCTACCCAGTTGTGGATTTTTTTGTCTGAAGATTTTGCGATCTAGGATTTCTGATCTCTTGATATTTGCTTTTTCCAGTTCTTGTCTTACTTGATCGAACCAGCTGTTAGGCATTTTTAATGGTTGCATGAGGTCGAATATCTGCTTAGTTAACCTATGACAACAAAATCCTGTAGATGTGACCGTAGAATTTTAGTCTTCATTTTTTGATGTAGTTGGCTATGTTTGAACGGGACTCTACTGTTTTGTTTGTCTTTAGTCTGTAGCCTTCTTCCATTTTGGTTGGTCTTTGTTATTATTATTATTGTTTTATATATGTATACATAAGATTTGTTAGCCTCAATGTGTTATTGCTGTCCTAGTGCCTTCATCTGTGGTTAGTAATGTGTTTTCTTTCCCTTCCCTTTCTGATTTTCATTACTTAAAACATTTTTCATTTCCATCGTTATTGTGAATCTGATACATTGATTATATATAATCTTATACTTCCACAACAGGATTGAGTGTTTACTCAATCATCAGTGTAATTTGGACTGAGCTTTCAATATTGCTGTCTTCCAAGGAGCTGAGCCAGTCAGTGGAGATGTATAATGGACTTTTGTTCCAAGGCTAGACACTCCAAGTATTTTGAAGACTTATACTGCTATTCTCATTAAAATTATTTGTATTCATTCAAATGTTCCAATACTTCCTTAATCTTTGTAGATGACCATTACGTTTCATTAATAGGGCTTCCATAGTTCATCTTGGGGTGAACATTTGAAATTGCAAATACTTGATTATGCAAGACTCCTGTTGACTTACACTGATGGTGATCTGGGTGGATCAAGCAGTTTCTGAACATTTCTAGGCTTAATAAACAACTGTGATAATGATAGTGGCACAAAACTTCAGTGTGTCCTACCATGCAACATGTGATTGGTCAATAGAAAGCGGTACGTCCCTGAAAAAGGCCGTAGTATGTCAATTGAAAGTTCAGTCCAAATCAAAATTGATATGACATTTCTTCGCAACTGAATAACTATGATGATCACCATTAAATAGAAATAAATAACATTTCTTATTTATTTCTCCTATCACGTGCAATTATTATAACTTTCATGAGTGTCTTTTATTGGACGATGATATGCACCAAGTCTGTCTGAAAAATGTATATGCTACTGATTTTGGTAGATGTGATGTGTAGATGTACTGCCACTATATTTTATAACCCTTGAGATAAGGCTATCAAGGTTATGTTTAATTCATAGATTGTGCTTTGGCTTTAAATATCTTGATGTAAATTTTGTTACCCAAGACAGAAAAACAGGTATACAATGGAATTAACATATCTGATTTCCAAGTTTTGGATCAGTTTGTTCGATGACTCCATTACCGATTATGTGAAAGTATAAAGCTTAGTACACACTGGTATTCTTTGTTGTGACTCATTGTTACAGTTCTGTGTCCAAGGGCAATCTGTCACAATGAATTTATCGAAGCATTGCCTCTCAACTGCGTTTTCACCATTTAATACTGAATCTCGGGTCTCGAGGAACAGAATATTTGCATCCCACTCAAAATACTGTATGAACATGTTCCTGTGTTCTGTCCTTGCATTTAGAAGGATGTAAGTTCAAACTCCCTTACAGCAATCCAGATTTCCATTTTCAATGGTTTCCTGAAATCACTTCAGGCAAATGATGAGACAGTTCCTTCAAAAGGCTATGGCCAAATTCCTTTCCCCCATTTTTTCCCGCCTCCAATGAGCTCGACATCAACGAAGTTTAATACCACAAGAGTAAAAGAATCAAGGAAAAAAGAGTTAAAGCAGGAAATCACAAGCATTGTAAATTCACAATTTAAGTGTCAAAATGTCTCAAACTTATGAAATTCTAGCATGCAGATGCTATACTAAAAGTGAGGTGGTACAGCAGTTGTGAGTTACATTTCTCCATTGCTTGTATGCCAGCTATTCTAATTACAGTATTTATTTCATTTTCTGCAAATGGTGTACTGATCCCTACTTCTTCATCCAAATGGAAAATATCTACACTGTTTAATTTGCATTAGAGCTCCAGAATTGTTGGTTTTACTAATGGCTTTCTTGAAAATTCCTTTCTTATAATCTCAATAATATCATTATACTATTTTCTTAGCCATGCATTAGTGCCCAACCTGGCAGTTTTAATATCTCAACTTTATATTTTTATATATATATACGTGATCATATCACTTAAGTTGCTTTGTGCCTACTGTGTCATTTCTTTCCAAGTCAAAAAAGCATTAGCTCTAGTGTCCCATTTCACCAGTTTTTTTGCTTATGACTTTACACCTCGTTGAGGTCATTAGAGGTGGGACCAGTTGTCAGGCCAAGATGTTACTGGGGGTTAACAACACTTTCACCTTAACTGTGAACAGCTAAGTTCCTGACCATGTGTAGCCTTCTGGTACCTAAAATATTATGAAATCGGCTGCCACGCTTTCATATTAAACCAGAAATGTGAAGGGTAATTAAAATAAAGTCACTTGACACAGTTTCAGAGTAACACAATACTTATATTATTGATAAAGTTCACTTGTACATTGTTGGTACTACTATACTACTATAGCTGATGACAAAATTTCAGCTGTAGCTTTACTCAATTAAAAGATATTTCAAATTGTGGCTTTTCACTTTTCTGATCGCGCGTTTCAAAACGTGAACAAGCTGAATTATCGCTAGTGGGAATGCTTTTGGTGAACTAAAGGGTGCCTTATACAATAGTTAAAAGGATTCATTACAATCATTTTGTGTCTGGAAATTCTGCCACCTCTATCCTCCCATACACTTTCTATTATAGTTTTATATCTTCTAATTATTGCCTATCTTTTATCTTTGTATAAATTTATTGTTCCTTGTTTTCGGTATAAATCTTATTTTGCACTTTGACTTCTGTTTTAATTAGCTCAGTTGTTAACCTCACTATGCAAGCTCCTGACCCAGCCTGAAGTAAATTTCATTTTCTTCTATTGTAGTGATTTCATCACTGGCATGTGAAGTTTACAAACTATAGTTATTGATTCTTACTGTCATCTTCTTACAAAACTGCCACCAAATTTTCAGTTAAGATTTTCTAAAAAGTTTTGGTTTACTCATTTCATAAACCCATCAAATTTGTGTGACAGTTTATGTTTGGTGGTGTTGGTAGTATGCAATGCTTGCATTGCTTGCGTGCACATAATTTTCGTATCATATTATGCCATATTCATACTCCATATGTCTTTTGTGTGTGAAAACCAAGCATATTTCAAAATTTATTGAAGTTGTCCCATGCAGAACAAATTACCAGTGATCATTCTTCCTGCATGAAAACTGCTCCTTTCTTCTATACCTTGATGTTCAGTTCAAGCTTTTTTCCAAAAAGTTCTCTAAGACACATTTTTCACCTTTATGGAAGCAGGTAAACAAATGTAGCTGATAATAGACTCATACAATGCTTAAACAGCCCATTTAGATATATAGTGAGAAGTTTGGGATATTAACTGCATTGTCAAAGTCAATAGCATTCTTCATGTTTCTTATGTGTTATTCTAACTTAAATTTTACTGTTGGTTTTTTTTTTTCTCTTTAATTATTGCTTTTGAGATAGATTTAGTTCAACTCCTTCCTACATCATTGGTAGTATCTTTTATTTTAGTGTCTTTGTTGCCATCAGCCATTTATTATACTTACAAATTGATATTATGATCAATTCTTCCAGATTTTATGTCATCTTAAATACATTTTTTTGTGTAAATGCAACTAAAGAAAAAATATTCTAATGTTTATAAAATGGTAGTCTGATACATGTTTTGCACTTTACTATGTCCAAATGCCATCAAATTTTACTCAGGGATTCTGTTTCTAATTACATATCCATTAATGGAATTCAGCTGAAAAGTAAGCGGGTTTTATTGATATCCTCATATTAAAAAAAAAAATGTATTTTGATGTATTTATTACAAAGTTCCACAAATTGTTTGAAGTTGATGGTACTTATATTTTCTCCATAAGGTCAAATAATCTAGTATGCACTGTTTTTAGCTACAAATATGTTTCTGTCTTCAAGAATTATTAGTGCTTCCAGAATACTTATAATGCTTCCACCAGCCCCCTTTAAGTTTACCCTTCCCTGCCATAGTTTCCTCATCAGATGTCACAAAAGCTCCATTTACTACCAAATTATATTGTTTTATCACTAACCTAGTTTTGCTCCTGCGGAAACACTGATTTTTCCTATTTCATCTTGTTCAAAAACAGTTCTGCCTTGGTGGCTGTTTTCTGCATTGACTATGGTGTTCAGATCAAAACATTTTTCTGTATTTTTTCATTTCAATCAAATACATTTCCTTCTTTTATATCAAACTTTGAAAATTCAAAGTTTCAGTACTCATTAAAGCATTCTCATTATTGAAACTTCCCTATGTCATACTTTAAATCTGGTTGTATTCTCTCTCTCCTAGTATTAGGTTTTCGGTATCATACCTCATTCCACAACCTTTAATTTGTTACAATTGGTTGCGACAGATAGAACATCACTGTATTTTAATAAATTTATCCAATTATTTGTATCACAATTTAATTTATTCATGTAAAAAAAGCATAATGGTGAAAATGAAATACTTCACAACCATTCTTACCAGAAATTAAAACAAAAAAAATACTTATTACCTAACAAAGTAAATCTCACATTTGCAAGTGACATGATGTCAAAAAGAAGACTAACCTAATATATCCTTTGCTGTGTCATCAACGTCTGTATCATGAGATGTGTCAGAGCATCAAAAATACAATAAAAATCATATTGTTGCTATCTCATAAAAACAAATCAATTTGTGGGCCTACTTAGCTATCTCAAATTTTACAACAATTACAGGTCAAGAGCAATTGAGAAAATTCTTATCTCTCAGGTTTCACAACCAGAATATCTCAGATTAAATCAAAGTGAAGCTCAATACAATCAGAATGATATTATGTTATAGTTTGAGTGCGCTGTTGATTGTATTACCTTCAAAGCCTATCATGCCACAATAAAGGATCACAGTGGAACTATCTTCAGTACAATGAGGTCACCATAAACTTCTATCAGTTCAAAAAAACAAAAACAAAATCAAAATCGTATTCAGTTGTATAACAGCCAACAAGCCTCTGTTCAGCTGCCAGTCCCAGTTCAAAATCTTGGCTGCCAGTGACATCTTGTGTACAGTCTTGAGTCATTGCACCAAGAACCATGACTTGCTTCCTCTCCTCTGGCTTCGCTCACCGTCAATTGGCAGAAAGAGAAACACAAAACCATAAATTTCAGTGAGTAGTTACTTTCTGGTCATTGCTTATTGTAGCAAATATCCCTACTCCTCACGTATTCTCCACAATTTGCTCCTTTTGGTTCCAATATTTTGTAGCCTGATTCATTTCTACGAATACTTTTTCTGCAGTTGGTAATGTCTGGTATTCATAAAATCTTGGCTTACCCACTCCACAAAATGTAAGTCCAGTGTACTAGTCATGTAATATGAAAATATTGCCTTAGCAATCACTCTGAGACATTGTGATTTCAATGTGGGTGTTGCCTTTCTTACTCCAGAACACCTGCCGTGTGGCCATTGGCATCGAATGTGCTTGTCCTGTCGAACCACCCCTCTGTGAGGGTCCACTCTCCCAGCATATTTGCTCACTTCACACCCGTCTGCAAATTCCTCTCACCGACTTGTGCCCTCAATCTTACAAATATTATTAAAACATTCACATACATATCCCCGTCACATCTTATCCTTAATACGAGGGTTGGGGCATAAGTCATGGCAACTATTTTTTTCTTCTGGAAGATACCAGTCCGGTTGGAAAATGTGACATATACAGATGAAAGGACAAGGTGTTAACTACATTTGTGGACAATGAATAGCACTGAAATATCGTAACACACTAATTTATTATGGTAGTATACAGGGCAATATGGCCTTCACAGTGCAAAAGAATGACAACACAGTACACATAAAGTTGACATGACAAGCCTGGGCCTAAAGACCCTCAAAGTAGTCCCCTGCTACTGCCACCACACGCTGCCAACGATGTGGGAGGCGCTGAATACCATCAGCCTCAGCATGTGCCGCACCATGTGTGAATCGGGCCACGTGTCCTCTTGTGTTGCAAACCGCCTACCACGTAGTGGTTCCTTAATCTTGTGAATGAGGTCAAAGTCACAGGGTGAAATGTCGGGAGAGTAAGGTGGGTGTTCCAATTCTTTCCATCCCCAACATCGCAGTAGCTGCATCACGCACGACACTCACCAACTGACTGATTTCACAGCCCTCGCTGCACTACTACCAGCTATCACAGAGATATCTATGCCTGCAGAACTTCCACACGACACATGTATGTTTGTGATCCGTTCACATATCTCCAAGAAAATAGTTGCCATGACTTATGCCCCAACCCTTGTATTAAAACAATGTAATGAGTTGATTTTGTCAGTCAAGCTTATATTCTTCCATCTGCTAAAGCTTTGTCAGAATACATTCCTTGGGATCATATCTCTCTGCTTGTGGGTGTTGCTGTAGGTTTCAGTAGTAGAGATATTTATGAAAAGGACTCCTTAGTATAGTGGTAACCTTTCCCTTCTTTTTTCCTCAAAACTATAAGTTCCATGAGCTTATACAGTCAGGTGGTGATAACCTCCTTTTCTCTCTTGAGATTGAGCATTAAGTGTTAAAAAATGGAAAGTATTCTTTTGATAGTATAAACTGTTAGATAAATAATGAATTAACTCCTGTTCAATAGAGGTAATACTGCTTTCTTTGTTTCAGATGATAGATATAAGTAGTGCATCGGATGAGGAGTTACATGATCCTAATGATCACGGCAAAGAATTTGAGAATTTGGAAGACTTTGGAGTAGCAAAACAGACTCTTGAAGTAGAAAAACAGAAGCAGCAGGAACAGCTAACCAAAGAATCGACCACAGTTCCTCCTGCAAGTTCAGTTCAAGACACTGTTACTATCCAGAATTTGACACAGACACTTCCAGTGGCCAGAGAAAAAGATACAGCTAAGAAAAGCCATGAACATTCCACCAAAGAATCAGGCACAGACTGTGTTACTGGTTCAACTCAAGACACCGTTATTCATCGTACTGTGCCACGGACTTCTTTAGCAGACAAAAAAACAGGAAACAAAAATGAACAGCCAGGAACAACCTACTAATCATTCAAATACTCTCCCAGCTGGGAATTCAGTTCAAGATATAGGAAGCTACATACATTCCAACTCAGAGGGGCAAAAACAAGCAACAAAAGAACGAGATGTAACAAGGATGATTGTCGATGGTTGCCATGAGATTTCTGCATCCTCTAACTTGGCACTTTCACCATCCTCATCAGTAGCGCATCATAATCAGCAAGTTATGGATCCAAGGTAATCTCAGTATCATACATTATTTTGATAATTCTCAGAATAATAGGATGTTTCTAATGCCATCTATTGAAAATTTATGAATTTCCAAGGAATAACTACATTAGTAGCTTGAAGGTAGTGGGGGTGGGGACAGAAAATGAGTTCGGAAGAGGAAGATACACAAGACCAAAGTATCTTCAAAAATATTTTGAGAAGATAAAGTCATGTTCTGTGTTCCAAGTTTTTATTGCTACATTGGAGTATAACCTCTGTAGTGAGGAAAATATTTCTTAATAATAATAATAATAACTAAATTAGGGTAGAGATATACTAACACATACCACCAAATAGCATAATTAGTTTTTGTCTGTCTCCAGCTTCCTCCCACAGATTGCATTTCTTTTTCTTCCACTGATCAAGAAATCATACTTGACAATTCTATTGTTTTGAGATACTCTGTTTTTGTGGATCTGTATTATCTCGCCATTTTCCATAAATAACTTTTGAGCCAATGTTAGAGCTAGGAAATGATGATAAAATGGTGAAAAACATTTTCACTATAACTGTAATTACAAACAAATTAATAAAAAAAACAATAACACAACCATTTAAAACTGTTTAAACTATTGGTCATCAAATTCTCTTCTTTTTACCACAATTCATAGCAGAGTAGTTTAAACTCTGAGCAGTAAAGAAAAAGGCTTGAAGAGGGAGGAGCAAAGACTGAGGAGAATATTCAAAAGCTAAGAATAGTCTAAAATAAAAATGAAAGAAAGTAGATAAATATTCAACTGAATATTAAGTGTAAAAAATGAACTGATGGATAGATTACGTCAAATATCAATGCAACTGTAGTAATTTGGATTTCCTATTGTGGCAGAAAAAAAACAAAGTGAGTTTTGTATTGGATGACAAAGATTAAATTAGGCACAGCTGTGGAAAATGAATGTAAAACAGTTTTTGGATTAATGTTGACTATC
The DNA here is from genome assembly GCA_031002005.1 of Vandiemenella viatica. Lineage (NCBI taxonomy): Eukaryota > Metazoa > Arthropoda > Insecta > Orthoptera > Morabidae > Vandiemenella > Vandiemenella viatica. The sequence goes on from JARYHS010008074.1 coordinate 68,162,466, forward strand.
CTTTGCTGATTTCATAGTGTTCTCATATAAGTTATGCCAAAATACTCATGAATTGGTAGTTCTTGTGTTGCTGTCCTTGAAGACTAAGTCTGATTAAACCTATTAAAATAAATAGAAGTATGCTCTTAGAAGGGGATTTCATATAATTGATTAACACTTGCTTGAAGATTTCTCGGGCATGCAGCTGGGTCAATTGATTACAGATGTATGAATTTTCGATGGCGTAACATGCCATCATCTTCAGGTAGCGTCCACTGGTCGGCGAGAGGAGCTCACTCCAGGACGCGACTGCTGGTCTGCTATATTTATAGCCTCTGACCCCACCCTCCCACTTGTCTGTATTTTATAGATTAGACTTATTCAAAATTTAGTTCCTTGAACCATTAGGCACTCTTTAAAAACTTGCAGGCTTATTACATTTTTTCTGATTTTTATTCAAAATGACAGTTGTAAATACATCCCTTCATGACTTACTGGCACTCTAACACAATCTCATGTATTAGAGTTCGGAGCACGTACCAAGGTGGGTGGGCTTCGCGTTCTGCGCAGAGAGAGAGGGGAGATGTGTTGCGACGCTGCCAATTTGCTTCTGTCACTTTACAGCGCGCTAGCAGGTTCAGCGAATTGCAGGAACGCGAGCTTTTAGTCGCACAAGCACATGTACACACACACAAGCACACACACACATACACAATTTTGTCAGTATTCATTGTAGCCTCTCATATTTTCTTTCATTTCGCAACCTGATACAGTGTTACAATATATTTAATTGAACGAAATACTTTTCACAGAGAAAACTACATTATTACGAAGCCAAAGATGTGTACATAAACTATGCACCTACAGACAAAGTCACATAAAATCATAAGTACCAGTAATTAACACTTACATCATTACAGCAAGAAATGCATGCCATCGTCTTCGCTGTCCGATGCAGATGACTCACTCTCAGCAAGATTTATGATGACAGGTTCCATAATCATGTCCCTGCCAATTTCTCTGTCGTAATCTTCATCCTGTAATTTTTCTGCATGTTTCACACAAGCTGCCCATCCAGATGTTGTGATGCTGTCAATTGCCTCATGTGTAAGTTTCTCAACATCTGCAATTTTAAATGTGTTGTTCTTTTCTGCAATATTTGCTTTCACCTGAGCCCATACCAGCTCAATTGGGTTGTAATGACAATGGTATGGGGGTAATCTAACAACACTGTGTCCATGCTGCTTTGCAATTTCGTCTATCTCGTATACTCTGTAAGCTTGTGGGCATTGACAAGAAGCAGCAATTCTGCTGTGGTGTGTGACGAACTATGAGGTATTCTGTTAGAGGACAACCAGGCTATAATGTCTGCCTTTTTGGAATTCGTAGTTGGAGCTTTATTCACTTGCACTGAGTGGATGCTTGCATTATCCATGACAATAACAGAGCATGGAGGGATATACGGCAACAATTGTTCTTTAAACCACCTTTTAAAGACACAGTATGTCATCTCAGTATGGTAATCTTCAGAATTCTTAGCCTTTGACGCCTTAAAAATCAGCTTACTCTGGGGAATAAAGCCAGTTTCTGCTGATCCAGCATGAAGCACTATTATTCTGTTACCCTTGCCAACGGGAAATTTTAATCCACCGGAACCGTCACTCATTTTCCAGCACATAGCCCTTGCATGATTTTGGTTTACGAAAGTTTCGTCTACATAATAAATGCTAGACGTTCCAAGTTGTCTGATTTCCTGCATTGCTCTTAAAAACACAGTCCTTGCAGCTACAATATCACTACGTTCCATTAGTAATTTCCTGCCATCATTCGTTTTCTGATACCTGAATCCCATATCTTTCAGTATCCTCAACATGGTCCATTTGCTTCCGCTAAAATTTTTGGCTTCTTTCATACGCGAAACTAATTTTTCTGCTGTCGGATATTTGCCTTCAGCATACATACTGAATATTATTAACGTTTTTGGAAAAATCGTCTAAGAGCACCAACTTCTTTTTTTCGGTTGTGATGCTTTCCCGGTGATTTGAAAACAGCTGAGCCGCAGGCTTCAACTGACACTTTAGCTTCGCTGGCTATCCTCTGAACAGTCCTCAAACCAACACCACAAGCTTCAGCCGTCTGCTCCTGGCACTTGGCAACGGCGCGACTCGCACCACGTGGTGGCGCGGACTCAGAAGAAGACTGCCTTTTCAAGTACTGATACACACGGAACACTATTTCTCTCGCTTGTTTGTGCAACACTTGGCGTGATTCTTTACCATCACTCATAATGAACACTATGAGGGCAAAATAATCACTAAACACGGAACACTATAAGTGAAATAAACTGTAAACTTGACGAACACAGCACGACGCGCACAGAACGAACACAGGAAAGACACTGACACGCGATTGGCTGTGAGTCACGTGGTACAGCTCCACAGGCTACAGCGCATCCACCTGTGACCCGCCTTCATACTTGCTCCGAACTCTAACAGAGTGACTTCATTTTACTAGACTAATCACCTCCTTCCTGATAATTATTAACTGTGTCTTACTCTGGCTAACCTTTTCACAAGAGCCTTCCCCCAGGCTTTGCCAGGTATATATGTTGACTTGATAAGGAGGGTGGTGACTTTTTGATCCTACTTGTGGAATTATCCATTGGTATAATCCCATTGATCCATCCCTGCAACTTTCTTGTGGCATAAAGATTGACAGTTGGCTGGAGCCAAGTGCAATTGCCGTTTTTGTGTTTTGAGAGTGAAGGCAGTTAGATATATGTGCTTGCTGGTCATGTGAAAGTGACATAATGAATCGCTAGTGTCAATACTGATCCCTTAATAATACTTAGAGGACATGTCACTAGTGTGTAAAATTACAATGTTAGCACATGATATTTGTGTATCTGCATCACTGTTATCATCTGTGGCAAGCAATGGTTTCTTTTATCTTTTCTTATTTATGTTTTGCTAATCAGCACATTTCATTTCCTGATATCTATTCATCTTATACATTGCTATACAATCCCTTTGTCTGATAAGTACATTATCAATGTTTTGCTATCCACAGTTAGTTTGACTGTAGTTACTGACTATAAAAAACAAGAAACACCAAGCCAAGAGAGGCTTGTTATGTGTTAGTCATTTAGACCTTATCTCATTTCCTGTACCTTATCAAATCAAGTCAATATCCATAAGCTTTTTGTTGTTTGTGTGTTACTTGAATTGACATGTTTTAGCCTTTCATTTGTTTCCTTTATTTCATTTACATTACTGTTTGTGAAGAAGGAGACATGTAATTACAATTAAATTTATTACACAGATTAGGGACATGACAATACACAAATTATAAGAATTATAGAACTGTAAATGCACTTTGAGCATGAGATTTCAGTACTGTGCAAAGCTGCCATTTTCTGCAATAGGGCCTTTAGACTTCATGGCATGAAATCAAATAGATCCTTGATATGCTGTTGAAGTGATTTGTAGGAGCATCCAAAAGCATCGACATTGGTTGCAGGAGGACTAGAACAACCAAGTTGCCAATCGACCATGTCCTAGACATGTTGGTATTTGACATATCAGGTGAATGTGCGGGCCAGGGAAGCAGTAGTACCCATCATTCTTCGAAGAAGGCTTGCACACTCCTTGTCAAATATGGCCACACATTGTCCTGCTGAAATACGGCCTGTGGAGCTATCCGCAGTGCTTCAGGCTCTAATCTCTTCCTGATGTAGAAGTTGCTGCTGAGATTGCCCTTGATACATTGGAGGTGGAATCCCATATTATAACCAATGGCATCCCAAAACATCACACTAGGCATTTGTCCACTATTCTATTCAACAATGTAATCTACCCGATTGCATTCACCTTGGTAGCATCCAACATATATGTGACTATCATTATAGGACAAATTGAAGAGGAACTCTTCCCAAACACTACCACGCCAGTGACAGCATTCATGTGCCCATTGTAGTCTTCAGGCATTGGTGGTTTCTGGTCACTGGAAGCCAGTACAATGGTATGCATCCCAGCAATCCAGCCCTGAGTAAATGGTGTCATAGCATTGACACCAACATGTCCACACCTGTTGAAGTGCACTAGCATGGACAAAGCTGTTCTGCCAGTTATAACCATTTGTACAAAATGGCAGTCATGCCACACTGTCGCCACATTAAGTGGTCCAGTACCCACTCATCGCAGTGTACTACTCTCTTCTATGCAATGGACATACGCATGAATCATTGTTATAACAATGTAAATAATGAAGGAAAGGGAAATTAACCCACCACATACCAAAGTTGATGGCTGTGATGAGAGAAAACACTTAGGCGGACAAACAAAAACACAATATTTCAGCAACTGCCTTCTTCAGTAGTAGATAAACAGGCCATTAGGCTCCATACGTGCGCACACACCTAAGTGTTTTCTCTCATCGCAGCCATCAACTCTGGTATGTGGTGAGTTAATTTTCCTTTCCTTCATTATTTATATCGCCTAGAAGCTGCTGCCATTTTACTTAGTTTCCTCATTGTTATAACAATGTGCCCTTTATGAGGCATAATGTCAGTATGGCAAACCCATTTCCCAGAGACCAATCATTCTGCCACATTCCAATTCACTCACACGCTGATACTGCACCCTATGATGTTGATGAGGCATGCTGGCACTTACTTGCACAATTCCACTTTCATTTAATGGCCCTGCAGCGACTGAGTGTGGCTTAACATTGACCTTTTTGATCACACTAAAAAGGGCAGTGCTGGGTGTAAGTTCACGCCATCTCTCACTTAGTATGGTTTCAGTATTCTACACATCACTCCAGTTTTGGAGTGATTCAGGCCTTTTCTTCTCATTGTTGCAATTTTCACAAACAGTAGTATATCTAACTAACACTTGCCTTCCTTCATAGTTGTGTATATTGATCAAAAAGTGATTGTAACTTTTAGATTTGTGTAGGGATATAATTTAAGATGAATACAAATGTTTGTAAGCAAGTATTAACAGGCTAAAAAAAAAATGTGGAAATTAAGTTACGTTATAATTTTTGGAATTAACATATTTATGTTTATAGTTTGCATACCTCCATATTATTTCATCATTAGAAAAATTACATCAGAACAATTCTTTATTAATAGTCCTTGAACAGTAATATTACTCATGGATAGTAAATTCCAGTAATTCTTCCATGTCGTCAATTTTAAATGACATGTTTCCTGAAGCTCTATATTATCATTATCAAAACATTAACTCCATCCTCATAGAAAAACCTGTATATCAAAAGATACTTAATCAAGCATTGCTGTAGGTATAAAATTCCCAAAATCTCTTAACACTATCAATTTTACTTTCTGAAAAAATGATATGACTAGGGTAATCTGCACCAATCGTACCTCAAAACTCAATAATATATGCTGGACCCTCAGCAGCAATGATATTCCAGTGCAAATTAACATACGTGTTTTTCAGGTAACCACTGTTTCCTTGTTTTGTTTGGCTCATGAAAGTTATATCTTTCTATAATCTTTATGTAGCTTATTATTCATTTTTGAGTTCTGTTGAGTGTGTGGATCTTGAAGTTTGTTAAATATATCTTAATTACATTCATTTCATGACTGATCTTGTGCAAAAATAAATCTCTCACACTACAATCCACCCTTCACATTACTACTACAGTACTAACCAGACCACTGTTTTCTTCACCCAGTTCTCTCCTCCGCTTGAGTTCAGTAACTTAATGCTTCATAATAGGCAAGACTTCCAATATTCCTTCCCTGTGCACATATCTTTTAGCAGACCTCCCAATCTCGAGAACATTTTGGTGGTCACTGCATGTTACCTGAAGCACTATCTTATTGTTATCAAAATGTTAACTCCATCCTCATAGAAGAACAAATACCTTTTCATTCTCCCAAACCACATCCTGTACCAAAGATCCCACTGCAAAATGTGCAGCATGGACCTTACTAACACCATCTACTCCATTCTGACCACAGGGGAATCTTCCACGCGAAGTATTGGTTTATTTACCACCAGCATTCCCTTGACACTGTCCTGAGGTTCTAGTGACAACTACAGGTGAACTCCTAGATGATTCTTCCTGCTTGGAGATTTCATCCACAGTGGGGTACCAAAAGTCAAGTGATTTGTAAACTTTTGGAGCTCAATGATCTATGCCTTTTGAATAGGGTAGGAACCACTGTGTTCTCTGCCATATACCTGACCATCTGCTAACCTAGCTTTGGTACCCCTTCAGACAGGAAGTCAATTTCAACCACCATTAAAGTGATCATTTACCATTTTGTTGCACTTAAAACAAGAAATGAAAATAGACCCCTTAAATAGGTTGTTACCGAAACCAACAGGTTTATGTACTGTCACCTCGCTGTTTGTGAACAGTGTGAAAGTAAGGTTGAAAAGTAGAATGTTTCTCCAACACTATTCTGCAGGCCACTAACTATAATTCTATCCCAAACACTTGTGCAACCCTGAGATTAAACTTGTTCTCTTGGTGGAATGATGAATGCCATTTAAGAATTCAAATATGCATTGTGGCACTTCAAGATTGTGCCCAAGTCAGAAAATGTATCAGTGTTTTGCATCACTAGGGCAAGAACTCTTCAAAGAATTAAAAAGAGCAGTAAAAGGTCATGGCGAATTTCCTTAACATTTCCACTCCTTCATTCGAAGTATGGGAATCCATTAGAAAAATTTTGGAGTGAAATGCTCTCATTCCCATGTCAGGTATAATGAACCAGGAAAGTATTGTTACCAATGCACAAACCATCATGTACATAATAGCAGAGTTCTTGTTTGCCATCATTTCATCATCAAACTGTAGGCCTGAGCTTTTGTGTTGAAGGATGCTTGTCGAGGAATCTGGTCTGAATTCTGTTTTCGCAAATGAGGAAGCTCCATACCCATGTGGGAGTTAGGATTGTAGCATGTGCTAAAAAATACTGTGCTTGAACTTGATTTGATACATTATGAGTTATTATAGTAATTTAACCAAACATTCAAACCATTCCTTCTGGATATGTCCAACTGAATCTGATCCAAAAATCATTTTCCTGCATCTTTGAAGGAAGCAACTCTAAACCTAATTCTGAAAAGGGGAAAGGACAGAATTTTTTGGGTAGCTACTGGAGGATTACCTTGACAGGCTGAATGGGAAAGTCACTAGAGATAATGGTAAACTGCTACCTAAGATATAGAATTCTGCAATCATCTGGTTTGTTTTTTAGAAAATTTTCAAAAAATGCCACTTAACTTTGGATAACCTGATCCTAATAGAGGTGACCATCCAAAACACTTTTGTATGCTGCCAACATCTGGTGGGAGTGATCTCTGACAAAACAACCTATGATACCAACTGAACACCATGCAAACTACAACAGCTGCATGGTTGAGGATTCAGGAGATGCTCACATTATAGTTTCTCAATTTTTTTTTTTTTTTTTTTTTTTTGGACATTGGATTTGTAGTAAAACTTCAGACTTATTCATCCTATAAAATGGTATTCCTCAAGGGTGTTCCTTTTTGTGGTGGCTTTTCATCCTTAATGAGAAATTCAATTCAGTATTCCTTATTTACTGATAACTTTATTATTTTTGCTCTTTGTTCAACCTTAGAGAGGCCTAAAGGTAGCTGGAACATATAGACTTGAAAAATGATCACGAGGCATTCATTCCTGATTCTCTGTTAAAGAAAGCAGGTGTGTACATTTTGCCTCACCATAAACCAAGTGTGCATTGTTCATGAGCAGCCAGAGGAGAACAGCTTATACACATAACTTATATCACCCAGTGGCAGCTGATGCTAGTACTTACAACTACTACAACAACATCAGCAACTATTTTACGCAGAATTCTTTCACAGAAACTACACCTATTGAATTCCAGGCGGTAGCCAGCATACCATCATCCACCAGGCATCCTTTGCTGCAACATTCAGTTATATCTTACTGTTAAAGCTATTGTTATCCCTAAAAAATTTAATGTTTTTGCTCTTTTTTCAATTTTTACTTAATTATTTCTTCCAAGGAAAGTAATTATTAATATTAACCACTACTTTTGCATGGTTATTGACTGTCTACTTTATAATCATTCTCTTCCACTATCACTAGGATCCTCCCACACCTATTCTTTTCAGAATAACCGTGTTGTATTTTAGTCATGTCCTGAGACGTGGTGCATGCATCTTACCACATTTGTTGTGTCTCATCTTTGCATGCATGTGGAACATACCCAGAAATTGTTAATTGTTGCTACCCTTTGGCTTCATAGTTAGTTGGTTTACTTTCCCTATTGTTCCTTGTTTCAATTCAATATAGTAATTAAAAAAATCTTGTTCACAAAATTTGTTACAGGACAGAAGCAGTTGCTGCTGTTTCCAAACAACCTTTTCCAGAAATGAAAAGAAATAAGAGCAGAATCACTTCACAAGCTGCTTCACTGCCAGAGGATTCAGTTTCTGACAACCAGTTTCCTGTGACTTCAGAAGTGACGGAGAAGACAACTTCATTGAAGTCACAAGAGGCAGTGCCGCGCCACAATAAATATGCCAAGCCTGGCCACCACCATGATGAATCTAAAATATTGAAACAGCTGTTAGCCACCTCTGTGCCACCAGCTATTACCTGCAGGTAAGAGCCTTTACAAGTTCTATTTTCTTGTCTTTGAAAGGCTGAATAGAAATCATACAATACAAGGTAAGCTGTTTAAATCTGCAAAAAAAGTGAATTTCACACCTTACAGTAAGTTCTACTATAGGTTGTTGCTGGTGTGTGTACAAGCCACATACTTCTATTAAACATTGATAACCTCAAACTGACCAAGCTATTGCAAATAAATGCAAGAAAGCCCTCAAACTGTTTTGTTCAGTGAAATAATTTAGTTCTTTGGGCATTCAGAATCAACTGCATATGATATTGTAGCTAATACAATGCTTGTGAGAAATCTGGTTAATATTACACTGATGCATCAAAGAATAGTCTTTCAAGAGAACACTCGGTGGACTCCAGGAGTCAGGACAATCGTTAAGTGAACTGAAGTTAGCATTCGGTGTCAGTGTTAAAAAAAAAAATGTGCCAAATTGCAAAGGAGGACCTGCATTACAAGGCCTGATCAAAAAATGTATGGAATTTGTATAAGTCCAGCTGTCGACATTTTTTGCTTTGTTACTTTGATGTAGGTACCCATGTTGGCTATTAGTCTGTTGGCGGCTGCTTTGAAATACTTACATGTGATCAGGTGCGCTATTGCTTGTAGAAAAAAATGGAATGAAGAATTTGTATTAAATTTTTCCTTAATAATGGAATATAGCATCTCATTGGATATGATTAAAGTTGATTTTTGCAAATGTTCTATGAAAAGTTGGTTCAAATATTTCAAATACAGCTGTGAAGATGTTGAAATAGGAGAATGTAAGATATCCCTGTAGGGTTCAACCACCGATTGACAGAGCTTCTAATGGACACGTATGCACCTCTGTTGTGGCTACCTTAACCCAAGCTGGTAATCCTATCAGGTAAAGGGGACCCACAGCTTTAACAACTGCACATTACACGGCAAGCTGTACCAGAGGTGAAAGTCAGTATAAGAGCCTTTGAAAATTTCCACCAAGACAAGGATTTGAACCACAGATCTTTCAATACCCTGTCCGACAGCTTAATTAGTGAGCCAACAGACTGCTCAGAATGCCAATGAAGTTGGCATATCCTTTTGTTCATGCCAAATCAATTTTTTTTTCAGTTATTCAGGGCATGATATATGTGGGAACAATTTAAAAAAAAAAAAAATCATTGACTTTCAACCAAAAACAGCACCACATTATCATTTCTCAGGAGTGGCTAAATGAAGTTAACAACAGTTCAGAACTGCTTACACTGGTCATAAATGGTGATGAAATATGAGATTACAGGTATGAATTTAAAGCTAAGGCCCAAGTCATTTCAATTGATCCTACCTGAAGAACCAATACCAAATAAAATACATCAATTTTGATCATATGTAGAGGTTCTGCTCACTGTGTCCTTCAATTGCAGCAGGGTAGTGCATCATGAAGTCTTGATTCCAGGAGTAATACCTGCAAGTTCTTTGCTGTTTGCATGAAGCAATTTTGAAGAAAATGCACAGATTTGAGGTGAAAAAATTCATGGTAATTGTATCACAATAATGCACCTGCTTACACTTGATGGCTTGTTCATAGCTTTTTTTTTTTTTTTGGCCAAAAACACCATCATCATTCCTCAGTCACTGTATTAACATGACCCCTTGTGACTTCTTTTCATTCTCAAGAACCGTGGAAGGATAACACTTTTCCAATATTGAAGAGAGAAACACAGAAAGAGGCATACTTAAAACTGGGTTCAAGAAATTCTTTGGAGATTAGAAAAAACATTGGCTGAAGTGTGTTGTATCCGAGCCATTATGTTATTCATGAATTTATTCTCAGCCTCTGTCTTCACTGCTATTAGTTCTTTTTAATGTGTTCCCCTCTTCACGTGCTGGTTTTGTTGTGTTCTCTTCTCACAAATCTCTTTAGGCTCCTCCATGATTTAGTTTGGGTTTTGGAATAAAAATTTCTCTCACTATTCTAATTATCTCTTTGAACTCTTCCCACTTTCTCTCCACTGGGGTGGTACCCTCTTTCCACATACTGAAAATTTCCCTGAAATATCTCTTCAGTTCTGAAACTAGGATCGGTCTAGGGGGGGCAAACCCCAGGTAGCAAATTCATGTGGTCATGACTTTTTCGTAAAGTGCCCGGGCAGCTACTTCAGAGGGAGAGGCGGCAATCTCTCATTTTTACTTATACTTATTTATTCTGTAACCTGAGACCCTAAAATTGTCTTCAGGCTTTGTCAGGAAGACATCCAACATATTTTGAATACTTGTACTTTGTTCTGCCACTTGTGTGAAGTGTCCGTCTCTCCTTCACTATAGTGTTGAAAAATTTCTACTCTCTTGTGTTATTAATCCAACTTTCTTCCCAGTTCATGTTTAAAATGAACTTCTTTCTCACTCCTCTAATATGCATTTAGTTTTCCCACAAATTCCTCATAATGCTCATTTATCCTCCTACTTAATCTTATCTCTGATATACCTCCAGAACTCTGCCCAGAGTAACTTACATCTATCACTTATGAGTTATAATGAACTGTAAAAGTGATTAATAATCAGCATGAAGATCAATCTATTACCCATGGGCCCTTTCCAGCACTTATGACCTTGTGTGAGTGGAGACTTTCCTGGCGCATTGATGCAACAAAATCTTCTCGAGTGTCCAGCCGGATGGTGTTGTGTAAAAACCCGAGAAGATTTTGTTGTACTTATGGCCTTGTTTATATTTCTAACATTTCATGCTTTAATGCACAATTTATTTTACTATTATTATTCTCAGTTTTCTTTCCTTCTTCCTCAGGGGCACCCTCTTAGATATGCATTTGGCGTACTTTTTTAGCTTGAAGAGGCTCTCTTAGTATAGTTGTAGAGGATTGCATTTCTCTGGTACATGTTATAAGTTTTTAATGTAATTGTTTCAAATTATCTTCTTTATCACTTTTATCATTTCTGATTCAAGTACCCTTAGTGATCATTATAGTTCAGATCTTTAGGAACAAAAAAAAAAGAGAAATATGCATGCAAATATGACTTTAAACATGGGTAAATATGGCCTAAAAATGACAAAATATGACCAAATGGCAGATACCATTATTTCATAAGTTCTTTAGAAACAATTGACAATTTGGAAGATGATGAAGCTATATATTTAAAAAAAAAAAAAAAAAAAAAGAACACTGTCTATTTTTCCAAGCTTAATGCCATGATTCATTGTTCTTGTGTCTTGCTATTTCACAGTGTTTGTTGAAGTCACTTTAATTTCACATAATTTACAGTAAAGAAATCATTCATCAGTATTAAAATACTCCTCTTCAACAAATTCCTTTGCTTAATTCCTCAACTACCCACTTTCAAGAAATTTTAATTCCAGCGTGGCGGTACTAACTGATTCACTGCAGGTTTAACACTGACTGAGGATTATTTTGAAAATCATTGATGACAGTGAGACATTGATTGATGTGACTCAACACATGCATGTTGCTGCTGCATTGTCGAGATTAAAAGGCAGGCAGAACATTGTTTAGAGAGTGACAATAATGTATAACTTTAATGCCTGACTGGTGAATTCTGACCAATTCAGTGACCATTAGTTTCGTTTTTTTTCCTCCAGTGTACAAAAGGAGTACAATATCTTAATTTCTTCTTATCTATAATTTCTAGTGAATTCTGGTACTATCAAAAAATTGCCAGATTTTTCCTCAAAATATGAACATATGATTGTATATATTATCGTAATATGACATAAACAAGGAAAATGACATGATTATGCATTTATATGACATATACATATATATAATACTTTTAAATATAATTAGATATATTTAATCAGTGTTTTGTTAAGCATAACAGCTCAAAAAGAAGGCAGGAAAAAATACGACTGATCATAAAGATCCGAACTCTAGTGAACATTTTCCTACATTATGGATTAGAGCATACTAGACTGCAAACTACTATTTTACTCATGGATGTTGTCAAGCAGAGAGTGTCTCCTTATTTAAAGTATCATTCACTTCTTGCCACTTGGATATAGTATGTAAAACATGAAATAGAGGTTGATGAGATATTATTGTAGTATCATAACTCTTTCAATCTCATAGTACTTGCAGATGAGAAAAATTAGTATGATTCAGTGGCAAAGGATTTTTTTTTTATCAGTATTTATGGCAACATTAGTTAGGAGACAGCAACTAGATTAATAAGGAAAGATAACATTGGTAATTACAGTGAAAAACAGACTTGGAGGCAAAGTTGCAGTAAAACTCCAATCATCATGCATAATGATTTAATTATCCTGTCTCAAATGATAAAGCTGTAAGAGAAAGAATCGTTTAAAAAAAAAAATGTTGGAATATTTAAGAAAACATGTAGCAAAACTAATTTTAATGATGATTTTTTCCCCGTTGTGTTATTAGTTAAATCATTTACAAGGATTTTGTGCATGATTACTTTACATTATTTTTAATTTGAGCAAACTTTTGTTCATAGATTTCTAAATTGACATTCATTGTACATCATAGGTACTGCAAGAAACCATTCACTTCGAAGCTGCTTCTGAGTCTGCATATGATGAATACCTGTGTGTTCCATGCACACCACAGTTACACACGCCACACAAAACTCGGTAAAGAGGTCACTGAGGAACAGTTGATGCGCTCAGCCTACGTTCATCTAGAGCGTGTCCCTGCCTGTTACTACTGCAAACGTGTCTTTGCTAGTAAACGATCACTCCAGTCCCACCTGCACCGTTATCATGCTGGCTCACCTTCCTTCAGAACCAGGAATCGATCCCGGGAGGTCTCGTCGACCCGGCTACAGCGCCAAGCTAGTGTCAGTGATGAAACGACAATCCTTGAAGCACTAGGCCTCTGCAAGAATGTCATCACTGCCTGACAGCGTTTCTGTGTGGAGACCCTCCTTCCCCCCACTTCCATGTCACATAATTGTTGTTACTATGTTTACTATGTTTTATACATTTCTCTTTGTTAAATTCTGGTTGATTAAAAAAGTTTTGACATCTTTGAGTCCTGTTCTCAGTACAATATTTAAAATAAATGTAAACTTGGAAACAAATTCAGTAAAATGCTTTAATTGTTCATAATGCTAAAGATGTATTATATTTAAGCTTGGAATAGCTAAGACCAGGTCTGATGACAGAATATTCAGAAATGAGTAGTATTAAATTACCTTTGAGTCTGCCTTTTTTTTTTAAAGATTTTTTAACACATTATTATTACTATAATTAATCTTACATAATATTTTCTTCTTATTAATATTTTCAACTGGTAATTAAAGTCTGTGTACCTTCTTCTAGCTACTAGTAACCCTTACAGAAAAAGGTTGTAAGACACAAATACTAAGACTGGAAAAAGTATGTTTCAATCAGAAGATAAAATATATGCTAATATACATATGTGTTGGTTTTGAAAATAAGATAGGATAGGGAAATAAACAGTTACCCGTCACTTACCACAGATGAAGGCAGGAGGGCGAGACACGTAAAAACACAAAAACAAAAGAATTACACAATATTTCGACTTAAGTCTTATTCATGTAGGAGGCGAGACATATGGCAGGGGGAAAGATGATGTGTTGGTTTTGTTATATTTAGATTTCAATATGAGAGGTAGGAAAAAACTTAACATCTCAGCACAGACGAGGGTTATAGCCAACAACAGTTCATGAACTATATTAATGTTAAGAGTTACTTTCTTATGTGAGATGTTTTGCTGACTTGTAGATTTTAGAGAGTAAGGAGGAATTTTATCAAGCAATAAACTGTTAATATGTGTTGTAGAAACATGGTGATTTCGATGGAGCATAAACTTTTGATTGCTCATCCAGTGTGATTACTACTATCTGTTGATAGAAATGGATATCTTTTAAATGAAAGCTAAAAAAAAAAAAAAAAAAAAAAAAAAAAAAAAAAAAAAAAAAAAAAAATATCCAAATAGTTTCTTTTTTTTCTGTTGCTGATTTCATTCTGTGCACATTTGGGCAGTGCTAGACACCGGCTGTAGCTAAAATTATTTTAAATTTATCTTGACATGAAAAATTATTTTTACCTTTTTTAAAAAAATAAAAGAAGAGGAAAGCATGAAAATACCAGGCATCTATGGAAAGAAAACAGTTTTGTTTGCAACCAAATTCATGTATTGTCAATGCAAATATTATGAGTGCCATTTCTAATTGTGTTTATTACTTAAGTGTCTTTCTGACCTTTAATGATAAAATTTACCTGTTAATAATGTAGGGAACAAAATACAAAACATCTTTTGGCAATCCTAAACTACCTAAAAGTCAATATGATCATTGTCGATATCAACAACGTGCCTTCACCAATTGGAACAGCTTGTCAAAAAATATTGGCACTTTCATGTCATTAAACTTAATAAGTAATTAAAAATGTTATATAACTGTGTAACCAAAAATATGAATTAATGATGATAGTAAAAATGAAAGTGCTTTTAGGCAATGTGAACAGAAACAAAGAATAAAAAAAAACTTGTTCCTTACAGAAATTGAAAATATGAGGGCAACTTTAACACAAAAAAATGAGAGGAATTTATTTCCATATTTTTTTTTCAGCGTTTCCTTAGTTATGGTAGAATATGATGTGTAGCATACTGCACATGTACAACCTATTGCATGGTTCATCTTTTTCTCACATGCATGTTTGCCTTGCTTTTTGTTAACATAACCTTCCTGCATTCAACCTTGGTTAGTGATCCAACAAATATTGCCATTCATGACTTTTATGCTTTCCATAATCATTTCTCAGGTGTAAAAATGTGATTTTTAAATTGTTCTGTGTGGGGAATGGTGGTACTTGAAATTTTTCCCATTCAAAGACTGATGAGCATGTATAGTTTAGCTAAAGGTAATTAGTGCTGATAATCTGTAGATTTTTTAATTTTAGTTCTAAAATATTATTTATTTGCATCATATTCAGGAGTCTCAAATTTTTTTGTAATGATATTCTGCCAGTGTGTTTGTTATGGTATCACTTCCTGGTCAGTTTTTTGATTTATCAGTGACCATATACTAGGTCTGATGAGTGACACAGATTACAATGAACTGGATGAAGCAAAATTTTGTAATTTCTTTTCACGTAACTGGTAGTTTGTATACATAGTTTTTAAGTGTGTATGATTTAACGATAGTATGATGAGATCTTATTAGAACAATTACACATTTCTGCAGTACATTACTTTCAAAATATTATTGCCAACAATATTTAAATTTTTGCAGTTTCAGCATAATATCTGAGAAAATATTGTCATATGGGTTCCCATACATATGCTTTTACTATTTGTGTATCATTTTTACTATAATTGCAATGTTGCTTTTTTAAAAATTCAGTACTCTTTGAACATCGAAAGATTATTTTTATTAAAAGGGAATGCATTTTCAGTCTGTTGTTTAATACTGTGTGTTATATGGATAAGACTTTATTTAAATTATAATGTTGCTAAATAAAATTACAAATATGTTCTTCATGTAACTCGGATCTTTTATTTTACATTTTTTTTAAATGCCTGAACCACATGAAATTTGAGGAATTGAATTGGATTCTTCTGCTTCAAAAATACACTGATTAATTAGCCAGTGGCCTTGAAGCCCAATTGGCTTGTATCCCTAATAACCTGTGAGTTGACATATGGCAAGTTTGCACTTCTGCTTGAGCTTTCCCAGCACAAACCCATATAATTTGTACCACCAACCATTTTGTAGTTTCTTTCAGCACTAATAACATACACCTTGATGCACTCTTCATTCTCAATACATGTACCCTTTGACTCATTGATGTACACAATATTCATCATATAATTGCGCAGGCTTCCATGGTCATCGTATTATCTTGGTCCTCCGGGTGCAGCTGCATCCCTTTGTTAAAACCTAACATTTCGGCCACTGTGCTGTGGCCTTCATCAGAGGACAGCTGCATTTGTTGCCGCTGTCACCTATATATAGCAGTGGGAGCGTGCATGTGCTAACCGTCTGCGATGACTAGTCATTACCATGCCTAGCGAAGGTGGTCGGATGGGGCCGTTAGTCTGGCGTCCTCATTAGGTATGACCAAATATAGTCAAGTTGTAGGCCACTATCGGCATTCATGTTGTTAGGTGTCTTTTGTATTTCTAGTGCCTCTAGTATCTCAGCATTAGAGAAGGTTTCAAGATGGAGTTTTGGACAACCTTAGCCTCTAATGCCTCCATAAAGTTATCAGACACAATAGGGGACAGTGGGCAATCCATTGCTGCTCCCTCCTTCTGTTGGTAAAAGTTGTTCCTGAATTCGAAGAAGGTAGTATTTAGGCCAAACTCAGCCAGAGATGCCCATTCTAGTGACAGGTTGCGATGTTCTAAACCATAGGTTCCCAACCTTTTTTGACCTACCGCCCCCTTTTAGAAAAAAAAAATTACTCACCGCCCCCCTGTTTGAAAAAAAACAGTACTGACGTCTTTTATTGTTGTAATCAACGTTGTGTAATCCATAGCGCTTCAATTTAATTGGCGTGTTGCCAACTTCTTCAAAAAGTGATTTGATGGCACCCCTCTTAGGTGAATTGGGCTATATTAAATGTTGAAAAACAAAGACAGATTTTTAAAGTTACTTTATTAATGAATATTAAGGATATTGGTGCCTTGATTAAAAACATATATTGAAAATTATTGTAAAATTATCAGAGAGAGGTCTTAGTTTCATGTAATGATACTAATTTTTCTACATTTGGTGCTATATTTGTCAGCAGGAGTCTTAAATCGCCGCATTACACTACTAACAATCTGTTTCTTTTCTTTGTTAGTAAATTGGTTACTACACTAAATTCCCTTTCGGCTAAATATGATGACGGGAATGTAACAAAAAACTTTTATGTTGCAGCCCACAAAGCCGGACATAATTCTGGATTTTGCCTCTGTAGCCAAAATTATTGATATCCATTTTTTTAATTTAAATTTTAATTCTTCATTTGTTGACAGTTCTATCAACTCTTCCTGTAGCGATAAATCTGCTGTTTGTAGATCCGAGAAAGGTTCTAATACCCAATCTGGAATGTTAAGAATATCCTGAAATCTATTTTTAAAATCTTCTTTAAGTGCTTCCAAATGTTAACAAAATACTAAAATATCTTCAACATTTGTTTCCACAGAGGAAAGATTTGAAAACTCATAGAATTGTCTTCGACCCACAAGGCAAGTTTTGACATGAACGCACAAATAACTGACTTTGCTTTGATCAAATTCAAATTATCTCCTTGCAGCCGTAGGTTTGTTTCATTAAATTTATGATATAGATCAGTTGAATGAGCTATATCATTCTTATATTTCAATAATTTTCTCTTAATGAATCATCCTTGTTTTCAAACAAAAAAAAAACAAAAAAAAAAACTTTATAATGGAGTCAAAAACTTCATAAAATCTTGTTAGACAGGTATTCTTT
Source organism: Vandiemenella viatica (assembly GCA_031002005.1). Classification (NCBI taxonomy): domain Eukaryota; kingdom Metazoa; phylum Arthropoda; class Insecta; order Orthoptera; family Morabidae; genus Vandiemenella; species Vandiemenella viatica. Next base: position 68,180,509 of record JARYHS010008074.1, read on the forward strand.
GACAGCCAACGAATTTATGTGTGCAATAAAAAGCAAATGATTGAAATCCTCGTCATTTTCATCACAAAGTTTTCAAATAATCAACTATTGAGAGCATTGCTTCTGATCTTGTTAACTGCAGGAATTACATACTGTAGTGAGCAGTGCAGGCGATCATTGGTACATTTGGTACTGCCTGTTTCAAATATGAAATCAGCCCTTGGTATCGTCCAACCATTGCTGGAGCACCATCAGTAGCAATGGACACGATATTATTCAGAGGAATACTTTTTTCTTCGAAATAGTGTTCCAAAACTTGAAATATAGATTTTCCTTTAGTATCAGATTTTAAATGTTTTGCGAACAGTAATTCTTGACAATTTTTTTCACTAATGAAGGGAACGTATGCAAGAAGTAATGAATCATTGTTTGGTAAAGTAGATTCTTCAAGCTGTAAAGAAAATTCGGCAGTCTTCAAAAAATCTGTTAGAGAACTCTCCAAGTGATCGGACATTTCGTTGATTCGCCTCTGTACTGTGTTATTTCTAAGTGGGATTCTCTTAATAATATCAGACGCCGGCTTGTGCATTACAGTACGCAGAACCTCACTCACAGATATTAGTATCAATACTTTCTCAATCATGTGTGGTTTTCCCGATTTAGCAATAAGCAAGGAAATTGTAAGAGGCACGAATGCCATCTGCGTCTTGTTTGTATGCCACTGAAAACATACCAGCTAAAGACGGACGTCTTGAATATTGTTCTTTGAACATTTGAAGATAAGATAAACTTTTATGTTTTCTGTCAGGGTGTATTTTGGTTATATGTTCTTCTAAACGTGAAGGTTTCATAGCTTCATTTGAGAAAAATTGGCAAATCAGGCAATGTCTAGTATGAGGGTGCCTCAATAAAAAACCATATTTCAAGTATTCGACATTGTAATGTCTACATCTTTTCTTTGAATGTGACATCTGTGAAAATAAAAGTAAATTTTGATATGACCAGCATCACGTTATTCCATTAAATAGATTTACTATTACAATTTAATTAAATAAATTAAAATTTGTGTTCATTATTTCTTGAATATTTTTTGACAAACAAATAAACTGTAAAAAAAAAATTATTTATTTAATTTTGTTTAAAAAGTATAAATACAAATTTTAGAAGTACTTTTAAATTACGTTACCGCCCAGCCACGGAAGCGATGTACAAAATAGTAGTAACGAAATAAGAATAATAAAATTTATTAAGCTTTATAGAAAAAATTTAGAAATAAAAGTTGTTAATCATAACTCGTTTATTTAACTTTGGTAAATAACTTTTTCTTCAAATTTCTCAGTTAAAAAATATTCTTAAAATAACTTAGATAAAAGTGACACCATTAATCTGCCACTTCCGGTTGGCAGATTTCTATCAAAAGTGGATAGAATTGAGATATTCAGGTCCGAAACTTGAATATGTAATTTCATAACAAGATGTTCGACAGAATTTTCTCAAACTGATAAACAGGCAGGCATAAAGATGGACGGAGAACAGTTAATTCGAGTTAATATAAGTCTAATTCACGGTTATATTAGTAACCCATATATTGGCGGGATAACTGACTGTCTTCAGAGGACGTCTAAGTGTGATCCAGCGACAGACAGGACACCTCGCTCCCCACAAACACACAGTCCTACAGACCGTCTTTGATTCACACATTTTCGGCTAAAATGGTAAAGATATTTTACAAAAATATATCAGATTTTCATCTCGATTAAAATTAAAAGGCGCAGTATAATGAATAAAAATTTAGAGAATGAGGCCTATCAATACGCGTAAGCCATATATCCCGAATGCAGGGTTGAGGTTTTACAAAACAATAATTCAGATTTTGCATAATAAGTGGAAATGATCAAAAGAAACGGAATAGAAACGGTAGATTCATGTGACCCAACTTGATGGTTTTTTTGGGTTTCGGTTGTTTATAAGTCGATGAAGAGAGAACAGAAAACAAAAAATAAAATATTGAAGAAAGAGAGGAATATAAATTAAATAAAATAACTATATAAATACTATTGACATAAATAAATTATTATACCCATAAATTTTACTGTATCATTAGTGTTTCAAGATACAGGAATATGTTGCACTATGCTTTGAGAATCGAAGTTTAACTGAATTTTGTAATGTGGTAAAAAATGTCTCATCCAATTTTATAACCATCTATCTGTTTGATGCCCCTTAAATGTAATGTAAGAGGCCTGTGACAAAAATCTTCCATTTTTCGCGATAAAGTTTAACTATCTGCACACAGAGCTCATAAATAACTGACCGATGCCCTTCGAACCCCCGTCAGGACTTTCGACTTGCTGAATTCTTAAGGGAGTTTGCCAGCGTACTGTAATACTGACGGTTTCCATCCACACATATGGAAGGACTGATCCGTGATGGGATACTGACTAGTGGGCTTGTCACTGTGTGTGTGTGTGTGTGTGTGTGGGAGGAGGGGGGGGGGGTGACTAAGGGCTGAGCGTGCCAGGGGCTAGGACTGACGGACAAAGTCTGTCCAGGACACTCGATAATCTATCTCTCCAGCATATGAGCGGATTTTTTCGGCACGTTAAAAAGAAATTTTTCCATTTTCAAATCCGGTGACCATACTATTTAACAATTTTCCATTATAAAGTCATTTTCGGCACCCTGATTACTTCTGTTCCATTATATATAACGACTGTTGGTAAAATGTAAGTACAAACAAAATGTAAGTTCAGGAAAATACTTTCTTCCCTATTTCACACATTCAAGTCCCAAGTCGACACACTTTGCACCTATAGTTGACACTCTTTCCATAACCCTAAATTACCATGAGGGCCAGAGAACAACAGTTGACCAACTGACATCGAGAAGAAAATACACAGCAGAGGCCTGGACCAAGTGAAACAAATTGCAGATCCAAATGCGGTCTCATGCGGTAGAACACAGGCACCATGAGTTGTGAGCTTCTGGGGGTATTTTATGGTCAGAGAAGCAACTATACATAATTTCCTCCATAGAAAATAAAAAATTTAAAAAATGAAACTTATTTTTTTTAAAAAATATGTCAGATAGTCTAAGGTCGTTTACACGCAAATCGTAGCCGGCGCCGGCCTTTTCGCACCGAGTTCAATAAGTTTTTGCTTTGGAGGAAGAAATAGGCATTCATGATCTATTGAAGCAGGTGTTAGGAACAAAGATATAATGTACTAATACCAACTTTTAATCCCCACTGATCTTGCTTAAAGGGCATTTGGAATTACTTGCTGAAACATTTGTTGACTGTTTTGTGTTATTAATTAATTTTATTGGCACGTCCTTGCCTGTGTTGGCTAGGGGGGCGCTGGCTGGGCGTCAACGCCCCCCAACTTTGCCTTTGTTCACTAACGCCCCCTTCGAGCTCTCTAACGCCCACCGGGGGGCGGTACGACCCACGTTGGGAACCACTGTTCTAAACGTTCAGTAATTATGTTGATTGCTTCATCGACCGACACATTAGTGAAAACGGATGTGATGTCAAAGCTGACTAATAGATCTTTCCTTTTCAGGTGTCCGTTTTTGATCATTTTAATAAAATCTGACGAATTTCTGATGGTAGAAGACAACATCCTCAGAGTTTTTAGCTTATCTGCAATATATTTTGCAAGTGGTTACATGGGAGACTTACCTGCAATGATGATGGGTTGTTACGGCACACCGCCTTTATAAATTTTTGGAAGACAATTTAGTTGTGGAGTCAAATGATTAGATATTGTTAATCTTCTCTTGGCCTCTGGTTTAACTGATGTCACTTCATGTATTTTTGCTGCTACACTCTGTTGGATCTTTTGGAGAGGATTGGTTTTTAACTTTTCATTAGTCTAGTCCTGTAACAGTCTCTTCACCTTTCGGTGGTATTCGTCAGCACTCATCTCAACTAAAGCATTGCCTCTGTCCATAGGTAAAATAACTATATCTTCCATCTCTTTCAATTGATACGCGGCGTTGTGTTCTCGTCAGCTGTTAGGCATGAAATAGAAGACTCAAGTGCAGTAATGACCTCATCCATCAGTACCTTGGCTGGTGTTAAAGCGAAGTTAAGTCCTTCAGTAAAAACTGAAATATATGCAGCGTCTAATGTTTCCCCAGTGAGGTTGACCACACACCGATCCAACACACTTACTTTCTCCTGGGAATGTTACTGTCCAGCTAATTTGCCAAATTTCGTCATTTGCCTATTCTTTGTTTTTTCGAAAGCGTTGTGAGCTTGATTCCACGACATTTGTTCCAGCTTGGTCCAGTCACTGGCGTTTAAGACGTTGCTAAGGAACAAGTGAAGGTTGAAGATCCTTGCTTCCAATGCTGCTAATTCTCTTTGTATTTGGCCAATTCGTTCCCACAGCAAGGCTTGAGAACTTCTCTTCAGTGTGCGGTGGGCTGTCAGCTGCCGAACATGGTGCTTGATCATGACAGAATCTGGAATAGCGCCCCTGAAAAAATCCTTCTCTTTGGCTGAGATACGTTGATGATACTTTTATCATTTGGCCACATGGACGAGAATCGCACCATGCATTTTTCAGTATTGGAATAGCGCCCATGAAAAAATCTAGTACACTATGGAAGTTGAAGAGAACCAACAGCTTCCTTTTAAGGACGTTATTGTAAAAAGGAAGAAGGATGGTTCCCTGGGCCACCGGGTATATAGGATGCACAAAAAACCGCTACTTAAATGCCGACTCCCACCACCATCCGGCAGTAAAACACGATATTTTAAAAACTTTAAACATTCGTGCATCTGCAGTTAGTGATGAAGCAAGCATAGCTGCTGGGAAACACATTTTGGAGACTTTTCTCACTAATGGCTACTTCCCAGATATTGTCAGCAACTGCATTGCAGCGCTGGGCGTTCAAGTACCACTCCGTACCTCAGCAGATCAACTGACAGGCCAATGACAGTATTACCGTACATCTACATCTACATATATACTCTGCAATTCACAAAATTGTGGGTGGCAGAGGGTGCTCAGCACCAAAGCTAATCTCTTTGCTGTGCATTCCAATCCCTAATGGTACGAGGGAAAAAAGAATTCATATAAGAATCAGTCCGGCACCTTATTTCTCTAATTTTATCTTTCCTGTCCTTCCGACTCAAATAGGTTGGTGGAAGAAGTATTTCACTACACTCATGAGTGAAAGTTGGAGTACGCATTTTTTCCAATAAGTTTAAACGAAACGTGTGTCGTCTATCTACCAGAGACTCCCAACCTAATCTACTAATCAGTTCTGTGACGCTTTCATAAGGACTGTAGCAAGCGGTCACGAATCGAGCGGCTCTTCTCTGTACTTTCTCTATACTTTCGATCAATCCCTTACGAAACGGGTCCCAAATGGCACAACAATAATCCAAATGTGGACGCACAAGAGATTTGTACGCTATCTCCTTTGTTTGTTCATTACAATTTTTCAAGATTCAACCTATGAATCGCAGCCTAGAATTTGCTCTACCTACTAAAGAATTAATGTGTATGTCCCATTTCATGTTCCTTTGTACTGTTACTCCCAAATATTTAATAGAATCGACCATATCGATAACTGTATTGTTTAACTCGTATTTCTGAACAATCGGATTCTTTTTGTTAGTTATGCTCATTGTCTTGCAATTTTTACAGTTTAGAGTAAGTTGCCACTCAGCGCACCAAGCCAAAATAACATCCAGATCGCGCTGAATTTCTAAGCAATCGGCCAAAGTTCTTACTTCCCTATAAGGCTATAAATAACCGCATCATCAGCAAACAATCTAAAAAGGCTTTTCACTTTGTCTCCGAGATCGTTTATAAAAATTAAGAAAAGAAGTGGTCCTATTACACTTCCTTGAGGTATACCCGATGTAACATCTAGATTAGAAGAACTTTCTCCTTCAACGACAACATACTGCGACCGACCAGTTAGAAAATCCTTTATCCATTCACAAAGCTGATCCGATATACCGTAAGCTCGAAGCTTCGCTAAAAGGCGGTTGTGTGGCACAGAGTCAAAGGCTTTCTGGAAATCTAAAAAAATTGCATCTACTTGTGAACCTGTATCGATAACTTTCATTACGTCGTGTGTAAATAGGGCCAGCTGTGTTTCACATGATCTTTTCTTCCGAAATCCATGTTGATTTGTTGTAAGCAAATTATTATAATCTAGAAAATTCATAATGTTCGAGCATATAATATGCTCCATAACTCTACTACAAACAGATGTTATAGATATGGGACGATAGTTCCCAGGATCACTTCGATCACCTTTTTTGAAAATCGGAGTTACTTGCGCGATTTTCCAGTCTGAAGGTACTTTTCGCTCTTCTAATGATTTACTGAATATATCAGACAGAAATGGCCCGATTTCTGCAGCATACTCTGAAAATACTCTTACTGGAATTCCATCCGGGCCCGGTGCTTTCCCCCACTTCAGGAGCTCTAATTGCTTAACGATACCTGCAGTATCTATTCGTAATGATTCCATCACCGACTCGCCACGGCGTGGGAAAACGGGAATATTATCCTTATGTTCATTTGTAAATGAATTTTTGAATACAGTATTTAGTACGTTAGCTTTATCGCGGCTTTCATTAACCTGGGAACCTTCACGAATTAGTGCTGGAATATTGCTGTTGGTACAATTAACTTTTCGTACATACGACCAAAATTTCTTTGGGTTTTCTGTCAGACTCTTAGAGAGAGAGTTGGAGTGAAAATCGTTAAAGGCCTCGCGCATTACATTCTTAATACGTCCTCTTAAATCAGCTAAGGTTTCTAAATCGCTGCGACACCCCTTCCTTCTTGAGCGTGCGTGTATTTTCCTTTGTTTTTTGAGTAATTTTTTGACTTCGCATGTATACCACGGTGGATCATCCTCTCCCTTTATTGTCCGCTTTGGTATATATATTTCCATGCCTTCCCTGACTATATGTATAAAACGATGCCACATCTCTTCAACGGTGTCCTTTGTTGACTTGAAGTTATGGTATTTATTCCTCAGGTAGGTTCTAAAACACTCCTTTGAGGCCTTACTGAATTTGTATACAATCTTCCCCCTTTTTTCCTTTTTCGCTCGGTTATTAATTTGATAGTCGCAATTACCGCTTTGTGATCGCTTATTCCGGTGGTCGTTGAAATGTCGGTGAATAATTCTGGCCTGTTGGTGACCAGCAAGTCTAAAATGTTTTCGCTACCGTTATGACACCGCGTAGGTTCATTAACTAGCTGCTCGAGATGATTATCTGACAACAAATCGAGAATTACTTCAGAAGCTGCCTTATCCCTGCTACCTGTGATGTGAACGTAATTACGCCAGTCAATATAAGGCAGATTGAAGTCGCCTCCTAGAATCATAGCATGATCTTTAAAACGGCTAGCTATACTATTTACATTATTTCTTAACTCCTCGACGATAGCTATATCCGAATCAGGTGGACGGTAGAAGGCACCTATGATGAGTTTTGACCCAGCAACGTTGAGTTTAATCCATATGATTTCACAGTTCGTATCGACGTCTATTTCATTACATGGGAGAAATTTACTCACAGCTATAAATACCCCACCTCCATGAGAATGTAATCTGTCTTTACGAAAAACGTTCATGCTATCTTTAAAAGTTTCAGCGGAACTTATTTCCGGTTTCAACCAACTTTCTGTACCGATAACGATATCCGCTTCTGTACTACAAATAACGCTTTCAAGTTCCGGTTGTTTGTTACAAACGCTTCTACAGTTAATTACGAGAACTTTTAACTGACGAGATTCTTTTACGTTGCTCCTACATTCCGGTGTTGTATCTGATTGGGTTGCCCGTAACTGAATTTCGTGTTTTGGGCCTTCCTCCCTCAGCCTAAAAAACCACCCAGTGCATTCCACACGGCCCCTGCCACCCGTGTAGCCGATTCACGTGTGTAGTGCACACCTGACCTATTAAGGTGTAACAAATAAGATTGGTCACCTACTACAAAAGAAAAACATCTATCCTGTATACAGGAAGCTTTGAAAAATAAGACAAAAGGGAAAAGTTACAGACACCAGGTGTGTACCAAATACCCTGTAGCTGTGGCCAGGTGTATATCGGCAAAATGGGATGCACCGTCAAGGCAAGACTAAGTAAACACATGAAACATTTTAAAAATAACGACGTCAGCAAATCAGCTGTAGCTCAACATTCAGCAGACAGTGGGCATTCTATTTTATTTCACCAGACCAGCGTAGTGGATGTAGAGAATAGATGGTGGCACAGGCAAGTGAGAGAGGTACTAGAAATACAAAAGACGCCTAACAACATTGTTATTATTACTTAAATTTTAGCAGTTAAGCGTGTAGAGCAGTAGTGCATAAAAATAAACTATAAAGAAAGTGTTATTGTGAACAGCAATTCCTTATATCACGTTCACACACCAATGCCCAATACAATGTACAACGACATAGACCAGAGAGATTACAAGCAATGCAAAGGATAATTTAACCTCTGCGCATTTAACTAATAATCTCTACAATCCCCTCCCCCCCCCCCCCCTCGGAAGATCATTAACTTGTTTATGCCACCTGTTCCACCAGCTGACTGTGATGCAACTCATGTAGTCTGTGACACAGTGCCTTCGTGAAGATATCTGTGACATTTTGTTCACTTGGGATATATCGCAGTTCCACTGTCCCATCCATCACCTTTCCTCTTATAAAGTGATGCCTGATTGCGATGTGCTTTGTCCTGGATTTGTCAACATTGTTTCTAGCATGAGTAATAGCTGCCTGACTATCACACCATATTGTAGTTGCACTGTCACTTGTTTCTTAGAACTCCAGGGACTTTAATAGTTCTTTTTTCTCTTGCACAAGCTGCCAAGGCCACATATTCTGACTCCATTGTGCTATGTGCAATCACAGTTTGTCTTGGACTTTTCCAAATGTTTGGAGCACCTGCAAGCATAAGTACATATCCACTTATGCTCTTGCGAGTGTTTGTAGCGTATGCTGATTGGTCTAGTTGTACAAAGTTGGACAATATGTAATTCCATAGTCTTGTGTCTCTTTTAAATACCTCAGCACTCTTTTAGATGCATTCCAATGACACTTGTTGAATTGCGAACAATACTGAGTCAACTTGCCTACTGAGAAGGCAATATCAGGTCTAGTTCTCTGCGATAAATATAACAGACCACCGATGAGTTCTCTGTAAGGAAGGTTCTTGAGGTCATCTTCTTTACACTCATCGAGAAACTCTGGGCTCTGCTCATTGAATGAAGATGGTTCCACTATATTATTAGTATGAACCATATGAGATTGTGGTTCTATGTTATCATCTTTCTTTGATTTTATAGAACACTTTTCTCGAAGAATCATACTGTGTTGCTTTTGCAGGGTTGCATTATGTTTTGTAGTACTTCCTTTCGGTCGTCCTCTCTTCTTTCCTTGAACAGTTGATTGTCCTTCACTCTGTTCACCTTTGTCTGCAGTTTCTTCTTCTTCACTTTCTGTGTCTGGAAATCCTTTGAAGTCTTCTTCCTCACTTTCTTCGAAGAAAAAGCTCTGGAAATTGCGGTTCTCAAACCGACATGTTTTTTTCCGCTATGTCGATGACATGTTTGTCGTATGGCCCCATTATCAAGGCTTTAAATGAATTCTTAGAACATGTAAATGGAATTCATCCCAGCATAAAGTTTACAATGGAACTGGAAAAGGTCAGCTGCCTACCTTGCCTTGACATCCTAATTGAAAGAATGCCGGACGGAACGCTCGGACATAACGTATACAGAAAAGAAACCCACAAGGACCAGTATTTGGGAGCCACAAGTTTTCACTATCCCGTACAGCGTGACACTGTTCTAAATACGCTGGTACATAGGTCTAGGGCGATTTATAACAAAGACAGCCTACCTCAAGAACTGGAACATCTAAGAACTGTCTTCAAGTGGAATGGTTACACCAAGAGGCAGATAAGAAAGGCAATTGATCACAAGCCAGAGAAAAATCCAGTCCAACAGGTAGAAACGCCTAAGGCCACCGCTTTTCTGCCTTTCGCCAGAAACACCTCGGGGAAAATTGTCAGAATTTTCACACGGCATGGAATAAAATGTTTTTACCGACCACTAGCTAAAATACGGGACTACCTCCGCTCAGTTAAGGATGATCTTGGTCTCAGAGTTCCCGGACTTTACAGCATCCCGTGGAAAGTGCTACATCGGCCAAACTGTCCGCACTGTACAAAAATAGTGTGAAGAACACAAGCGCCATCTCCGCGTAGGGCAACATAGCAACTCAGCAATCGCCGAACACGTGTACAACCTTGGCCACAGGGTTGATTTCAACAACGTTACTATTTTGGCTAGGACATCATATTTTTGGGATTCCATAGTCAAAGAAGGGACTGAAATTCGAATGGCCGATACCTTCAACAGATACTGTGGGCTGTCTTAGCGAGGCATGGAAATCAGATTTGGCAACTCCACGCAGAGAGCGTGGAACATGTATTCAGCAACCGCCACCAACGGCTCAATATTAACTTCCACTGCTCGCTACGAAGACTTGTATGAGATTCCTATTAAAAACATATAGACTTCAGCTATGATGGATGCTATACCATTCAGTTACAAGCCAATTTTGTCAACGTTGTCCAGGAATAATTGTGCTTAATTCATGGGCGCCGGCAGGATTGCTTGTAGGGGGGTGCACCAGGGCTGCGTTGGTGCCCCCCCCCCTTTCGGCCCAAAAATTTCCGGGCGACCTTTTTTTTTTTAGGTCTACTACTGACCACACGGCGACCCGGGATGCGGGATGTAGGGGGGTGCACCCGGGATCCAGGGGGGTGCACCAGGGCCGTAATTGGTGCTCCCCACCCCCTATCGGCCCAAATTTACGGGCGACCCGGGATGCCAGGGGGGTGCAAGTGCACCCCCTTGCACCCCCCTCCCGGCGCCCATGGCTTAATTGCATTTGTCATTCGCTTCATCTTTGTGCTAGTGATGCATGCAAAGAACTTCCGCTTAGTTGTGAAAAATTGGCTCGAAATATATGTAATTATTTTAAATCCAACAGCAAAAGACAAATTGAGTTTAAATGTTCCAACATTTTGTAGAGGCGGATGTGCACAAAATTCATAGACCAGCCCAGACGCGATGGCTGTCATTAAGTGCAGTAGTTCAAAGAATCCTTGAGCAATGGGATACTTTACGTCTATATTTCGATAGCAAATGGCTAATAGATTCAAAGTGTCACAAAATCAATTAACACATAAATGACCCAATTATGAAGGCATATTGTTACTTGGCTTGGATTTTGCCAAAATTTACAGTAGTAACTATTTCAAAAGCGAATCTGTTCCGATTACTAAACTGGAGGAGGAAATGACAGCTCTGTATAAAGAGCAGTTACTACTGGTTTTACAGAGAAACTATGTAAATTCGGCTGCTATAGAAACGATACACCCAACATATATCTCGGTTTAGGTGTCAGAAAAGAACTAAACTCAACTTAATGTGAAGAAAGTCCGCGCTGTGAATGATGTATAAAAATGTTATTATTAAGGCTGTGGAGGCATCCGTAAATGATACTCTGTTAATTATAAGTTTATGACAGAAATAGCAAAATATGATATAGAGAGAGTAATTTCCAACGACAGGGAACAGTCTGTTTCAACTTTATTGAATCTTTTGCGAAGAATCGCGCCAAATTCATTGCAACATCAGCAAGAACTCTATGATGAGTGGTGGAAGTTGCCCTTTTACCTCAAGGATTTGAACTCTAGTCAACCTCATAACAGGTTTTGGCACCAGGTAAATTTTCAAATAACCATAAAGTGCTAAGTAAGTAATTGCTTTAACAGTTCTATAATGTACATTCTCTATTTTTTCAGGTACCACAACTATGCGATCAATATGGCGATAGCGACGCTTATGTTAAGCACTTGCCGAAATTTTTTGACTATTTTGAGCTTACCACACTCGAATGCTGAGTGCGAACGAGTGTTCAGTAAAGTTAATGACATTAAAACAAAAAAGCACAATAAACTCATAGCAAAATCCACTAAGGGAAATCTTTTTTCGCAGCAGGCTATACAACGACACTGGAAAAACTGAATTGATTTTAAACCTACTAACGCTATGATACAAAAACATACTACTGATCATATTACAATTTTACTATATGATTCAAATTAAAATGGAAATTTTTTTCAAATTCTGGCCTTTGCTTTTTTGCTGTAGTAACATTCAATTCTTTACTATAATTTTTCCATATCTTAATTATAAAGTAGAACATAATTTCGGAAAACCTACTGTAATTTTTGATAAATTCTACCATTAGCTAGGTTTCAGGGTTCGCAACATTGCGCGTGGAGTTATGAGTTTGAGAAACACTGCTTTAGAATGACGCAATCTGCATTTTAGAATCATCTGATGAATATTGAAGTAAGGTTGACATTTTTTTTTAAAAAAAAAGTAGTTGATAAGGTGAAAATAACATTTGGCTATAAAGGACCGAAAATATCTGAACTGCCTGCATAATCATCTTCACATCCACCAGCCTGACACCGTCAAAAAGTAAAACAAACTAATGACAGAGAGGTGCCGGCCAAGTGTCGAACGACACCCGGTGCCGTCTGAACTAACTTCAATCGAGTGAGCCAATTATAAGAGAAGTGTAGTTGCGGTGAGTGTGCAGACCAGTATTAATCTAGGGTGGACTGAGCTGTATGCTTAAATAAATCGTTTGTAGGACATTTTTCAGTAGGTAAATGAACATTAAATGATATTAAGTTTTAGTGAATCTTACGTTATTAACAGTACTTTTACTTAACTTTTTACAATAAGATGTGGAAATGAAAACTATACCTTAATCAATGGCCATGCTCCAATCAGTGATGATAACGGTAAAAATCCGGATAAAGTGGAAGAGTATTGGGAACTTTTAGAAAACGAAATCCATAAAATTTCTACATATAACGTCAGTGTTACTCGGATATTTCAACGCACAAATTGGGAGAGAAAGAATTTATAAGAATATTGTAGGAGAGTTCCCTGCACACAGAAGAACGAATAGAAATGGAATAAGGCTTATCCAACTGTGCAAGTCCTTTAATCTCAAATTGATGTCTACCTTCTTCAAAAAACTGAGAAGAAACAAACAACATGGCACTCCCCAAACCCAAACCTTGGAGAATTCCAAATTGACCACGTAGCTATCTCCTCCAAGAGCAAAAAAGAGATCCAGAATGTCAAGGTGAGAAAGGGAGCCAACATTGAAAGTGACCACTACCTTACAACTGTAAAAGTGAGATTCAAAACAGGCGTAGCAAGATAACAAACAGGAGAACTAAATTAGATGTTAAAATGTTATGAAACTCAGAAGTAAATAAAAAAATTCAATGAAAAGTGGGAAAACAATACTGCAACGAACTGGGATGATCTGAGAACAAAAATAACCAAAGCTACCAGCGAATTATGCTCTATGAAAAGAAATAAGAAGCATAGATGGTGGAATGAAGAAAGTGAAGTGGCCATAAATGAGAGACTCTTAGCTTGGAAAAGGTGGCATTCCCATAAAACTGATGAGAATTTCCAAACTTTCAAAACCAATTCGAAAACAAACCTCTAAAACTATAAGAAACGTCAAGAGGAAGCATGAAAGCAGTAGACTCAAACAAATTAATGAAGATTTCGCTAAATGTAATACAAGAAACTTTTACAAAATGTTAAAAGCGGAAACAACAAAGTATCAACCACCAAATCTTGGCTTTAAAGTTGAAACTGGAAAAATTGGTCTAAACAACAAAGAAAACCAAAATTTTGGCCCGTTACTTTGAAAAACTACTGATCTGTGAAGAACCTCAAGAAAGACTACAATTCAGTCAGTCACAGGCAAACATTAAATCGTCTGAGCCACCAGACGAGAAGGAAATACATGACATAATCCCAGGTCTGAAAAACAATAAAGCTGCAGGGGAAGATCTGATTGTTGCAGAGTTATGGAAAGAGGCAGGTGGTCAAGTAAGGCAGGAACTGACAAACACTGCAGGAAATCTGGCGAAAAAAAAATCCTAACGAATGGAAGAACGCACTGATACACCCATTGTACAAGAATGGAGACAAAACAGATGTGAACAATTACAGCGGAATTTCCCTGGTAGCAGTAACATATAAGACACTGTCAAAAGCTCTTCAAAACAGAATTGAACCAGTAATAGACAAACAAATCGGAGAATACCAAGGCGGGCTCAGAAAAGCACGATCCTGTGTAGAACAGAATCTAAACCTGAAAACTGTAATACGAGACATGGTTACAAAGAACAAAAACTATGTTATAGTTTATGTGGACTTCAAGAGAGCCTATGACTCAGTAGATAGAGTCTCATTACTGAACATTTAGTATACATGCAGAATAGGTGTGATTAGAAGGCTGTGATTTCACAGGGCATAGTTCCTATTTTACAGGAAATTGGTCTTGACTTAAAATCAGTCAAAAAAATCAGGAAGACTCTCATTGGAACAAATTCAAAACTGAAATTTATGGGAGAGATCTCAGAGGAATTTAAAATAAAAACTGGTGTCAGGCAGAGAAATGGGCTTTCCCCAATTGTTTTCAATTGAGTTTTGGAGAAGGCAATAAGAGTATGGGAAGAGAAACTCAAGGAAAGGGGAATTCGTCATGACATCAGATTCGAAGCACAAAGGGGTTGGGGTAAATTGTTTGGCCTTCGTTGATGACATAGCAGTCCTCTCTGGAAGTATAGAAACCGCACTCGAACAAATCAACCTTCTGAAAGAAATAGCAGGAAAATTTGGACTTCAGATCTCTTTTGAGAAGACTAAATTCATTACCAATATTAAGGATTCACCCACAGTACTAAACACAGAGTATGGAAAAATTAACAAGGTCAATAAATTTAAATATCTTGGTGAAGTAATTCGGATTAATGGGCTTGATAAGGAAGCAAACATATCAAGAGCAAGAAAACTAGAACTAGCATACCAACTGACTAAAGATACATACAATAAGAAGAATCTTTCAAGGAAAACTAAAATCAAACACTACAACAAAGTAATCAAACCAGAAGGTCTGTATGCCTCAGAATATTTGTTCTCTATGAAAACTGGAGAAATAGAAGATATATAGAAAAATAAAATCTTGAGAAAAACTTGTGGACCATTAAAAATTGAAAATGGTGAGTTTAAACACCTGAGGAATAAAGATCTATACAAAGAAGAAGAAATTGAAAGGATGCCAGACACGATCAGAAAGAGGAGAATCAGTTTTTTTGGGTCACATAATAAGAATGGATAACAACAGACTTACAAAAAAAATTTTTTTTTCAACCATATTTACAAGAGTAAGAAGGGCAACCGGTGGATCCTAGGAGTAAAGAAAGATATGATTGAGATTGGAATAACAGAAGATTTAATACAAGATAGAGCAACTTTTAGGAGACTGATCCAAAATTTCAAGGGTTTTCAGGAGAAGAGGAAATGTAGTAACATATGGACGGAAGAAAGGAGGAAACAGCAAAGTGAAAGGATAAAGTCAAGAAAAGAAGGATTGAAATGAATGCACGGGATTACTTTTCATGATCCTTAGATAGCCGATATCGAAGAGAAGATCAGTAGTTATAGTAAAGTGTGAATTATTATTATTAAAAAAAACAAAAAAAAAAAAAAAAAACTGTGTAACACTAAATTATTTTGGAGTTAATTTTATGCGCAAAACAAGATTTATCAAGTAAGTTCACGTGATCGTGATGTTGGTGGAAAATTTGATCCGCAAAAGAAAGCTGAAGCTTAAATGACAGATATTAATCTAAGGAAAAACAGCTAACATTGTTTGTAAATCCCTGCGTATACTTTCAAGGTATTTATACAGTGGCGTAGCTAGGTTAAGAAGGGCCCCGGTGCAAAAAAAATATTTTGGGCCCTCAGGCTGGATTTGCGGCTTTTTTTACCGCCTAGCCCTCCGACAGCTACGCCCCTGTATTCATATACCTTAGTTTATCGTCATTAATAATTTGTCGTCTTTGTGTTTTGTTAACTTTTATGAATCTTCCAACACAATATTTTAAAATTCAAAATTTATTTATTTATAACTTTTGCATTTCTCGTCAAACCTACGAAATACCTACTTTCTGTTCACATACTTTGCACAAAGGACAAGGGCCTCGCAATGGTTAAGGCCGCCACTGCGGGGCGTAATCATGCATCATTCCCTGCCCATTGTTAAAGTCGTTTTCATCAAATTGCATCTCTTAACCATTTTAAGATCTCTGTATGCAATATTTGCCGACTGTTTTCCCTTCAGGAATAAATTCATAATGAATCAAGCCCCTGTAATCAAAAAACACCTCCAGCATTACTTTACCCCGGCTTCTGTTAAAACGAATTTCTTGGTGACGTTTTTGACTTCAATTCAGCAGACTGCCGTTTCGTCTGAGGGTCATAAAGAAAGCACCACGTCTCATCACCTGTTACACCTTCGCGCAGGAAGCTGTCGTCTGTATCAGCCATTTCGATCAAGTCCCTGCACATGGTCACTCTCATTTCTTTCTGCTCAGGGGATAACATTTTCGGAAATATGTGCAAACAAACAAGATGCAGGTTCAAAACATTATATGAAATACCAAATTCGGAAGCAATAATATCGATGGTTGTTCGCCTGGCCACACGCACAAGTCATCGAACGCACTCAACATTATCATCTATCGTGGATGTTGAAGGCCGCCCAGTCCGAACGTCATCTTCAATTGTTGTGCGACCGACGCAAAAACACTTGTGCCAATCGTAAACAGCCGTTTTCTTCATCGTATTTAATATTGCCACATTGCTCTAAAGACGACATTTTATAATCTGCCGAAAGAAAGAATCTACATCTAAATTTATCATGCACCGCACGCACGAAACCAACTACAACTGCCTGCTGCACGGCACAGCATCTTCCTCAGTAGTGTATCCAGTCTCACAAACAAAAATTTCACTTGCAGCAAACAACTGCTTGGCTATACTCTACAATTATGGGAATTTTTTGACCCTAAAGGTGCGTTTACACGCTCAAGCCATTTGCGCAAGCCAGTTTGTGCAAGTAAATCGTTGCGTGTGAACGCTGGCATGACGTTTGTGCAAGCCAAAAAGTTTGGCTTGAGTAAAATCTGTCCCGACGGAAAATTGGCTTGAGGTTGGAGTGTTGGCATGAGCATCTGAACAAGGCTCAAGCCTCAGCTCCAATCTTGAGCATGGGTGATGGCGACGTTCGAACACCTGTTCCCCCGAACTTATCAATTAGCAGTTACCGTAAACCGCGATGAGATTGGTTCTGCAGGGTAACATTGTTCCAATGGGGGTAGTTTGTTATAAATTGCTTTCCTGACACAACCATTGGGGAAATTATGATTTTCATGTTTGGCACCTGTTGTAGAATGCATGTTGTCAACATAGGAACCAGAGTTTGAAGTTCAGGAAAATTCCACTAGAGGCAGCACTAGTTTTTTTTTGATAATTTTGTAGCGAAAAAATCGTCTAGGAACTTTCATACCTGTGACCCACAAGACAACGAACAAAATACCTGGTAAGCAAGCATTTGCCGCTTAATATTGTGCTTGTAAAGTTCCAGTTTGCATTTTAATGCTGAGAGCTTACATTTTTCGAATAATTGAGATGTATGTCAAAGAGGTAATTTTGAGGTTAGAGAGGGGTGACTTTGGTCCTGGAACAATGTCACCCCATTGTTTACATTAATATCAAATTGTTGACATTTGACATGATTAAAATAAAATTTAACTGACTTTCTGAACCTGAAGTGTCTTATATATGTTACATTTTTCGCCTTTCAGTTCACAATGCCCAGAAAACACAAACGTGAGCTTGGATCTCGTTCATATGTGGACTATTCATCTGAAACTTTACAAAAATGCCTGGAAGACATCAAATACAAGCGCCTCACACATCGTGCAGCTGCAGAGAAATATGGAATACCTCGCAGTACCATTATAAATAAATTAAAGGGTGTACGAAGCTCTGTTATTGGAGGGCCAAGGGTGTTTACTCAAGAGGAGGAGGGTTTCAAGAACCACATCTTGAAACTTCCAGAATTTGGATTTCCTGTGACTAAAACAGGCTTAAGATTCTGTGTCAAATATTTCTTATTGAAAACAGGCAGAAGTGTTCCCCAAATTTAAGAATGGCATGCCAGGGCCAGATTGGGTTACATCATTTTTAAAGCGTCATCCTACTCTGACAGCTCGTGTCTCTTCAAATATAAAAAGAGTAAGAGCCGCTTTCAGCAAAGAAGTGCTTGAAGAATACCAAGACAATCTGGCAAAACAAGTTGACAATATTCCACCTACACACATATGGAATTATGATGAAACCAATCTTCGAGATGACCCAGGTGCAAGACGTGTCATTTGTCGCAGAGGATTTAAATATGTAGAACAAGTTTGCAATACAACAAAAACATCTGTTTCAGTGATGTTCACAGGCAGTGCTAGTGGTGAACTGATGCCCCCCTATGTTGTGTACAAAGCCGAACATCTGTGGGATACTTGGACACTAAATGGACCCAAAAACTGTTATTACAACAGAACAAGTAGTGGGTGGTTTGACAATACCACATTTGAAGATTGGTTTATGAAGGTGATGGGGTTTAATTCTAGATGGGGATATCGCTGCCTCGCGACTGTTAACGTGATGTCATCGTGACGTCGCGTTCACGTACAGTCGTAAAAACATATATTGTGACCTCGCTACGCTCGGTCACAATAATTTAAAGCCGTAAAATATCAACATAAACTGATATCCCGAAGGTGGATCAGATGCAGGCGGCCGCAGATGTCCGATAACACAAACAGATGTTCCATGTTTAGGGTGAAGCTCGCATTTCATCATCATCCGGCAGTGAACCCGCGAAGATTAGCAATATTGGTTGTGTTATCGGACATCTGCGGCCGCTTACCAGCGGCCGCCTGCATCTGATCCACTTTCGGGATATCAGTTTATGTTGATATTGTACAGCTTTAAATTATTGTTTTTACGACTGTACATGAACGCGACGTCACGAGGCAGCGGTATCCCCATCTAGAATTAAACCGGTGATGAAACCAAGACTAAAAAATCAAGATGGGCCAAAAGTGATGATAGGTGATAATCTTGCTTCCCATATAAGTGAAAAAGTCCTAAAAGCTTGTGAAGAATTTAATATTTGCTTCATATGTCTGCCACCAAATTCAACAAATGTAACACAGCCACTAGATGTTGTTGTGTTTAGACCGCTGAAGTTGGCATGGCAAAACATTCTCCAAGAGTGGAGAGATACTGAGAGTGGTAGCCGAATATCTGGAATTCCTAAAGATACTTTTCCTTCTCTTTTAAGGAAGTTAATTGAAACAATCTTACCAACAGTGAAGCAAAATCTCATTTCAGGTTTCAGGAAATGTAGTATATACCCCATAAATAAACAAGAACTCCTGAGCAAATTTGAGAGGCAGCAACAGGTTGACATGCAAACAGTAGGAGAATACCTACAAGATAAACGTAAAGATATTGAAGGAGTTAATATTCCTGGCAAGCAAAAGAGAAAGAAGCTAAGTGTGCCTGCTGGACAGAGCATTACTGTTGATGATTTGAGTAGATTGAACCAGTAAAGGCAAAGAAGAAGTCTGGACATCCAAAGAAAACTGTATTCTTGACTGATGGTGGTGATAGTGACGATTCAACCGAACTTGAAGAAATGGAACTGGAATCTGATGACCTGAGTGAGACCTTCAGTGATACAGAAACTGAAATAGCTACACCTAAAACATCTTGTTTCACATTAGAACAGAAGAAAGAATTGAAAAAGGGTGACTTTGTGACTGTTAAATACAATGGAGAAGAGTATCCAGGGATTGTTGAGAAACTTTCTGATAATGACACAGGTGGACCTACTGTTAGCTGTATGATGAAGTTTGGGAGAAGCTGGAAATGGCCTGCTAAAGAAGATTCTATGGAATATGACTGGGAGGACATAATCAGAAAAATAGCACCTCCTACATTGTTGAGTAAAAGAGGATACTTTAGTGTACCAGAATTAAATTCTTTTATACAAATAGAATGATAAAGGCCAAGTGAAAAGGAATTACCTTGAACTTGTAACTATTTCAGTATGATAACTTCATTACTGTACTTGAGTTGTTATTTTTTTTTTTCTTTCTTAAGTTAGTTTTGAGATTATTTGCAATTAATTTTGTATTTTGTCTAATAAAATAATAATTTGGGATACTTGTAAATGATATTTTCTTCCAGTTATCTTTCTACAGTCATCCAAACATACCTGGACTTGGGTGACATTATTCCAGAACAAAAGAGTCACCTACAAGCTCAGAATTCACTACATGGACCAATGTCTCCCCAAGCCCAGGTCAAATTGTTCCAAAAATTTCAGTGTATGTTTCTCAAAATGTATTCAACTTATTTTATTTCTGAAACTAAAAGATCATTCCTACATTCCTTAGGCATCATGCAATTATAAGTTTTCCAATTTTGCTTGAATTTAAATAGCTTATACAGAGCTACAATGTAAATGGAGCCCAAAAAGTGGATCAATCTCACCCCAGCTTACGGTATCTATTCGGTAATCTTATTCACTTATTTTATTGTTTAGTCATTCAGTTCGTGTTCATTGTTGTTTAATTTGTTGATTGTATTATTCAAAAGTCCAAAGAGAAATAATTTCTTGTTGAATTTATTGAAAAATACAAGTTGTTTCCATGTTGGTGGAAAATTGATAGTAGGGTTGTTAAAAAAATCAGGATGTTTTCATAAAAATATTTGAAAAAATGAAATTAAATCATGATTTATCACTTTTTTTTTAAAAAAAACCCCATAATTCAACGCATTTATAGACGGCAGAGGTAAGGATATTCACCTCTCTTTGTTTTGTCAGCTGATGCCGAAATAACCTATTTATACGAATTATAACGAAGTATTTCTATTTGACATTATACACACATCCGGAAAGCTACATACATCTGAATATCTCACTAAACTTGCTATGGCTTTAATAGAGCATCTGAAATCTAAGTTTAATGGTAGGGTTAGCAAATTTCATAATAGATAACGCTTCCAATATGGCTAAAATTAGGAGACATTAAAAATGAAAATACTATAACATATGGTTGTCAAGCACATTTTCTGAATTTACTATCAAAAGATTTGGAAATGGAAATGTCCAACACAAAGGAGCATGTTGTGCAAACATTTCCGACGCAGTCATGCTGCAAATTGTTTAAAAAAGAAGGTGGAAAAGCTTTTGTGTTACCACAAGAAGTAACGGAACACTCCGATTAATTTTTTTGAAGTACACATTTCTGAGTGGCAAAAGTTAATAAAGATTTGTGAAGAGAACAGAAATATAATAGACATTGTAACTCAGTAAAAAAGTTGAAAACATGGTAATAAAAAGATCTGTTGAATAATTTCTGAGATACTGAAACAGTATCAATCACAATGGATATCCTACAAAATAGTAATGGGCCTCTGTCAGATGCAGTAAAGCCATGAACAAGACTTGAAGCCAAATTCAATGAAACTAGCATTAGCCATATATCTAAGCTTAAAAAGAGATACAGCAAAGCCACTTTTTGGTGTATTTATTAGACCCAACTCAAACTGAATCAAGGGTGACAGAAGAAGAGGAAGAAGTGTGTTGGATGAAACTAGAACTTATTATGGTTGAGGTTTACTGCCAATAATTATAAAATTAAAGTCACCAAAATCCTTCAAATCTGTGATGTTTACTGAGGAAGTTTTAAAAAATTACAGCTCTGCAGTGATGGGAGTCCCAAAACCACATTTTGATGAACAGGGTTAAACCAATTTTCAGAGAACTAGTTGGAGCTATAGCATTATCAGTGTCAGTGAAAATAGTATTTTCCACATTCGGACTGTCCAGTTTATTTTACCAAATAGGTTGGGGACAGAAAGCATGAAAAATTAGCATTTATTCTTGAGTATTAAAATTCAGACACTGATTAGCTTTTTACTTTGGTTGGTCCACTAAATGACAATTTGGTGAAATCCCCGATTTTTAGTGAAAAATTCATTTGATTTAAATCATGATCAAAATCGTTATTTTAATCAGAATGATTTAATCATGCCGACCCTGGTTGAGAGTAAAGAATACAGCGACCGTAATGCTAAATCTCATGGGCATAACAATTTGGTAGAAAAATTGCAAGCAGTATCTGCTCTTGAATTGTTGGCGTGATTAAATTTGGCAAATGCTGGTATGGGGCTTTTTCCATATGCAAATAGATGCGAATATCATCAGGATCACTGCATAATTCAGCTATTGGTTTTTTTAAAAAACCTTTTTAGCAACCAAGTCCTTTCATTTGCCTTCAATTTTATCTTTTTTTTTTATATATATAAATATTACAAACCGCAGCCTTTACAAGAATTCATTCTTCTTCAAAATTTTCCATTTTGAATACCGCGAACTACAATTTTCAGGGTTACTCACTTCATAATTGTGCAAGCCAAACTGAACGTGTGAACGGCAACATTTCATTCAGTTCATTTGCACAAATTGGCTTGCACAAGCCAGTTTGAGCAAATGGCTTGAACGTGTAAACCCATCTTAACACGTATATCAAACCAAACAACAATGATGCGAATTGCCGCATATCTCTCTTCAATGAACTGCCAATCTTAAAATATTCTGCACAAAATTATTGCAGTTATTGAAACATGTACGACCAGTGGCGGATCCATGATTTTGGTTTGGGGGGAGAGGCTTGAGCGAATTTCATTTGAGGGGGGGAATCGAGTGGACTTCGTTTAAGGGGGGGTGGGAGGAAACCTTGAGTTGGGTAAGGGTAGGCTTAAAAGATCAGTAGAGCATAGAGCTTAAAAAAAAAAAAGTCTCCAAATCTCTAAAATTACGATGTCAGGCCTAGATACTTTTGGTAGGGGGTTTGATCCGACTATCTCTTAAATGCATTTCTATGCAGAGCTAGTCACTTCATCTCAACATACCAATTAAAATTTAATAACCAGCTTCATAAATTCTACTGTAAAATTCTTCTGTTTAACTGCAGTTGCCACTAAGAAGCTAATAAATCCTGTATACCTCAAAATGTAATCCACCATCCTGTCTCATCTCTGTAAGCAATTCCAGAAATTACTTTTCCCATCCATATTTTTAAACCATCTTGGTTGTCAATTTATCTCGATGTAAGAGACATGGAATTTACACCATAAAACACTGCTTTGGTTACTGAAAAGTAAGTATAAAGTATATCCCAATAAATGCAAGGAACTCTCCTTGAAGGTGACATCTGGAATATTTTCCCAGTCCCACTCAATTCCCTATCAAATGAGTAATAGAGGATAGGGAACTACCTCAGTAGGAAGAAAATCAGCATTATAGTGTTGCCAACCACACCACATAAATTTTACTGCTGTGGATATGTACCTCCGTGAATCCAATCCCGGCCCCAAAACTACCTAGCGGAATAACCTAATTAGAGGTGGAAAGTAGAAACAAAAAAAGAAAGAAATCATAGTCAATATCATTCATCTGCAAATAAACATTAGTTCTGGGAACCATGCTGCATCACTTTGCTTCTGTAATTTATTTTATTATTAGTCACATTCTCATTTATGAAATAATTTTGAACAGCACTTAAGCTCAATTTCTTACAAGGAAGGTTCCCCAAGTGCCTCCCTCTAATTCAAATAAATTTTCAATGTTTTGTAGTAGACTAACTATAAGGTTGGCTTTTTTACCTATAGAAAAAATGTATATAAGATGTGGAACAACTACTCAAAACTGGAATAAAAAAATATTTTTTTTTTTTCATATAGGAAAAAAAAAGCAATCAGTTTTGACTAAACAAATAGCAAGATGCCTCTCTTCAGGAAGTATAAAAGATTTTCTCAGATTCCAGAATTTTCACTTGTAACCCCAAATTTTAAGTAGATGTTTTATACTTAAAATGTGTTTATGTGGCTTTAAAATCAAACAAAGCTTCAGACTTGTAACCTAACCTACTTTAACAGCCAGTATGCCAAAATAATTGAAATCAGAGGAAGCAGAATTACATCCCCTGATATAAGTGTGAGGGCAGTAAGCCTTAAATTTCTGTTTTACAAATAAATGTAAACGCCAATAAATTTAATATGAACTGAAGACATAATTTTTCAGATTTTGTGTTGAAATTCCAAATTTTTGGGTGGGTTTATTTATTATCTGCCGTATGGTTAAGCAACTAATGTAATACAAATAAATATATACGACAAGAATGTTGGTAACACAAATCGATGTCCAGTTGCCGCAGCCAAGTGATGAAGGAAGTTGTAACTCTGAAAACATCATAGCACGGTATCTCGAAGAATTAAGTAAGAATTTTTTTTTATCCCTTCTAATAAAAAAAACACTCTGTAATTTTGTAATGTGTTTTGTCAAAACTGATGGCCATTTAGAGATAATAGTGACAATGAATCTGTTGGCACTGACCACAAATGAAAATAGTAGGGTCATGACAAACATGAACACACTTTACAATATTTTGGGAAAACCCTTAATCATATTAGAGATGACACTTGGCAAGGGAATCAAATGTGGTCACTTTGAGATTCACCAGTTGACTGATCCAAAGATGAACCAGAAGGGAAGGGTGGGAATTGCAATGGTGGAGAATGGAAGAAGTTTACCTACAATAATTGTGGGAGCAGTCAAAGTAAAATAAAATAAGTTAAAATAATTTTTTATTTTTTGATAACTCATAAAAATATATAAAATATTTGAAAAACTAACTAGTTGCAAATAATAACAATTAAAAGAAAATGTTCTAAGGCAAAGAAATTAAGAAAGAATAGAGAAATAAGACCCTTACCACAGGTGACGGCAGCTGAAAAAGACAAACACAAGTGACACAATATTTTGTCATGTCCAGCAATAAGAAAAAGATTGCCCTGCGGTAGGAACTGAACAGGCATCAGTGGCTTGATGCATATTGCAAGTTTTGTGATCTAATGTATGGGAAAGATAGAACGTGATAGTCTAGGGGAGTCAGAAAATAAGTATTTGTAGACTAACATGTTCTTGAGGTTGGGTTAACTGCTAACGCATGTGTGTGGAGTAGTGGGTAAGATTTTGAAAAGAAGGATACACACGTTCAGGAATGTAGAAAGTCATGACCATGGTGAAGGGGTTAATGGACACAATGTCAGTAAGAGAAATGGGTGATGAATATGGGGCTGCAGTCTGGTTTACGGGGTGCAGAATGAGTTTTGGGAACAGTTGGTTGTGGCACGAGAGATTTGAGGATCAGAGGAGTAACAACAGGAAATAAGGGCTTGTGTTACTCTCTGGAAAGTGTTTCAAGGTCAAAATATGTCTGTCTCAGATTGCAAGGCTATATGGAAGGGAAACATTTGGTGTGGAAATGAGTGAAGGTGTTAGTGAAAATTAAATGGCCTGATGTGCACAAATGTGTGAAGGGCACCAAATCAAGAAAGGTGATTGTGTGGTCCAAGTGAAGTTAAAGTAATTGACAAAATCTAGGTACTGGTTTTTCCTTGTTGGTCCAAATCATAGCTACATCATATACTAGCATTTGCCCACTGCTTTGTGCATGCACATATTGGTGTATGTAGAAATGCTTTACTTCTTTGTTTTGTAGTTATTATTGTGGATAAGAAAAAAATGTAAAAATCTTTTTGCTACCTTAGTTTCAATTTTCATTATGATGTCTGAATGTTTTGTTTTATTTATATATATAATATTATTAATGAAATACAAGAAATTAATTTAGTAAATACTCATAAAGCTACAAGAAAAATAATCCATATTAATACATCTAGAGAAAACCTAAGTTAGCACCCAAGTCTATCAACCTAATAGTCACTTCCACATATATAATAATTTAAGTCACAAATACATTGTTTTAGAAAAGATGTCAGCAAATATGTATGAGCCAAGAAAGGATTTAGATTAATAATATGTGGTAGCAAACAAGGAAGATGCCTTACTGGTTCAAGAGGTAAAAGTTTTCAGAAGACGTGAAATCTTCAGCAATCATTATTTAATTATGGCTACAGCGGTCTTGCTCACTAAGTGGATCAAAGTTACAAAACTATTCCAGGCAGATTTTTTTTAAAAAAAAAAAAAAAAAAAAAAAAATTAAAACAGCAAAATGGTCCTTCTACAGTAATTTATATCAGCAGAGATTCAACTGTTATTTAACTACATCTACCCAAAATTAGCTGAATTTAAAATAGGAAGGTATCAAGAAAAGTATTAGCATGACTGCATATGAAGATTTGTGGAGCAACACAGTTTAAGAAGCAAATGTTTCTTACAGTCTCCCAATTAAAAACAAGGATGAAATTAATGTTGAGGTATAAAGCCAAGTTAGTAATGTCGAAAGCACATAGGCGCAGTTGCAACACATATTTTGGAAATGCAGAACATGATTTTAATAGAAAAGATGTTCATGCTTTCAAACTGCTGAGACATATGAATAAAATCCAGAAAGACATAATACAAATAAATGTAATAATCCAAAAAGAATGGCTAGAACACTACAGAATTCTGACTCACAATCCTGACATATCTACTGTGAACAGAAATCAGGATACATTAAGGTAAATATAAGAAACAGAAGTAGTAATAAAGAAATGAAAATCAAAAATTTCAAGGGCCTGACAGCATACATAAAAATTTTATCAAGCATAATAGTTTACTTCTTAAATAAGACAGGATAGGGAAAAATAACCTGTCACCACAGATGAAAGCAGAAGGGCCAGACAACTGCCTTCATCTGTGGCAAGTGATGGGTAATTTTTCCCTATCCTATCTTATTTTCAGTGCACAACAGTAGTTTCATTGCCACCATCATCTAATTAGTACTTTTAACTATCACACTGTCAGTATGCTAAACACGGCATCAACCATTCATAGATTTTAATATAATTTAATTGTGATCAGGTGCACACTCCGGTTGTAATTTTCCTACAAACCCATTTTTTCCTTTCCTGTACCTGCCTATTTTTGCCTTCTACAAATTCCAACTTTAATTTTTTTAAACATTTTTGGCAAATTATTCATCATTTGTCTCGGTAATATATTCCAATACCTGACCCCCATCCTTGTGCCTGAAATCGAGTACTGTCTTGTGGTCATGGCCATCTTTTCCCTTCAATGCATCTCTCTTCATTCTTCCACCAATATCTTTCAACACCTCCTCACCAATAAATGTACTATACACTCCCATAGCCCCCCTCCTATCTTGCAATTAAATCATTCCAGTTCCTTTAATATACCAGTTACTGATTGTTCTGCAGCAATTTCCAGAAACAAAACTAGCAGCCCTTCTCTGCATCCTCTCCAACTCATGTACTTGATACCCAAAATGTGGGTCCCAAACTAGACCACCATATTCAAGCAATGGTCTCACCAAAGTTTTGTAACCCAATTCCCTTATTTCTCCAGTACAACTCTCCAACAAGTGAAACGTAACCTTTTCCTTCTACCTGTCCAATGTTCCTCCCATGTTGAGATTGTTATCAAATGTAATGCCAAGGTATTTAAATTTCAGGTCTTCAACAAGCAATTCTTTTCCCACCTAATAATAACCAACCTTCAGTTTTTTATTCGGTACCTAATAAGCTGACTCTTTTTAGAAATTATCTTCATCCCATGTTATCCTACACAGCTAGATATCAACACAATAATTCATTAGAATAATTAATAGCAATGGTCCAAAACACTACCCTATGGCACTCCCACTTCTTTTGATACTGTATTTCCTACCCTAATTTTTTGTTTTATACCTTTTATGAATGCTTCTGCCCAGTAAAATCCACTCCAATAATTTTACCTTACTTCGCACCATCTTATTGTAAACTCTGTCAAAAGCCTTTGAAAGATCTAGTGCTACACTATCAATTTGGCTTCCATTGTTTCATGCAAAACATCTTGTGTATAGTCTACCAAATGAGATTAACATGAATATCTTTTCCTAAAGCCATGTTGTTGACTTGAAAGAGACCATCTCTGAAAATAATGTCTAAACATGGCTAGCCAAATCCTCTGGGTAAAAAATTATATGACACTAATTTTATTTTTGACATTCCTAATTATTAAATGGAGAAGATATTTTTAAACTAGGGTGAACATTTGTCAACTTATATATATGCTCGGGTATTAGCTCTGATTCACTGCCCCTCTACTTTTCCAATGTTTGAATTTACCCCCACCATTTTCCCGACCGGCGGTCTTTCTGTGAGGCAGTCTCCAGCTGCGCCCACCTCTCATAATGTTCTCCCATTGACAAAGGGTTTATCCCGAAAATTACTTTATTATTTGTGTTTGTGTCTTTTCTGTGTGATTGCGCCCCACATACATCATCTAAAGGTAAGTAGTGGCTCATTTCCCTATCCTTTCCGCTACTTAGCGTCTTGATTTCATTGTTACTATATATATATATATAGGTCTTTCTGTGAGGCAATCTCCGGCTGCACCCACCTCTCATGATGTTCTCTTGTTGACGAAGGGTTTTTTTCCCGAAAATTTCTTTATTGTTTGTGTTTGTGTCTTTAATGTGTGTTCGCACCCCAGATCCATCATCTAAAGGTAAGAGGTGGCTCATTTCCCTATCCTAATTTGATTCCTTTCCGCTACTTAGCGTCTTTTTTTCATTGTTATTATATATATATATATATATATATATATATAGACTGATGGCACTATCTGGAAATGGAATGAAAAGTCACCAACAGGGTTTAAAAAAAATCTGACAGTAAATAATTTAATGTGCTTTCAAATGCTGATGACATTGTTTTAACAGAGGATTCAGAACACAATTTACACAAATCTGTCAAGTTATAAAATGTAATGGGGAGGATATTTTGTCAAAATATCAATTAATAAAACTAAGACTATGGCCACACACTGGATGGTACAGTACTTTAATTAGGAGTTTTATTACTTTTAATAAGGACATAGGTATTGCTGAGGTATCAAACAATATGTAGAATGATACGGGGAAAAAATACCACTACAGAACACACGCAGAGATATAGAATCAAGTTTTATAAAATAGTGAGTGCTACAACTGTCACAAGGACCTCAACTGTGGATAATGAAGCAGAAAGATGAAATTTCTTAGATCATTTAAGGGATACACTAAGATGTTCAAAATCCCTAAACCATGAAAGAACTGAATATATTCCCAATAAACGGTAAAACAGAGGAACACATACGAAATTGGAATGAATACCTTTAAGAATGCAAGAAACAATAATTCCAATAATTTAAATTTAAACCTAAACGGATGAGACACTTCCATAGATTAAAGAAGCCAACCTTAGAATTTAGTTTCCAGTAACAATAGCAGAATTATTAAAATCAGGCGGAGGGTGGGGAATTACACGCAGAACTTTCTTGTTAGTTTGACGAAGTCTAACTGAAGAAACTAGAACATAAAATCCCAGAATCCACATTCACTATAAGAAACAAGTTTCTTTTATCCTGCAGAAATATTGTAGAATACCTTTTTTTTTACTATATGCGGAAAATTATCTTTATCAAAGCAACTTAGACCAAATTGTAGAGATTTGCCTATGGAGCTCTAAAAACTTATGGGATGTTTCTTTTTTTTAATAACAAATAAATACATAAATGAACCATCAGTTATTAAATTCGAACTTAAATGTTCACAAACCCTTATATGCCAATGATTTTGATTGTAAATAACTATGCAAGAAGGCAGATATTTGCTGTCTTGATGTTTCTGTATGGACTGGAGGATTAAGGTAAATATCTTTTTTAACCCTGCAGTGGTCGCGTGGATTACATATGTAGTCCACTCAAGCCATTTCTAATGGGACTTTTCAGAGCGCGACCACTGCAGGTTTAAATGGTGAAACAATAAATATAAATAACAAAAAATAAACCTGTTTTCTGATAAAATGCAATCAAATGACACACTATTCATAATCTTAACAAAACAACATCATTTATGGATTTTAATGTCCCCTGAAAAATAAAACAAGAATATAAATATCACTGTTGCAAATTCTTTTTCCCCCTAAATCTTCTTTTTTACAGAAACCAACAAAGCAAACTCTTCTGTAGATGGAACGTGACTTACATATACAAAACAGCATATCACTTCCACACAAAAATAACTCTGTACATTTCTCCAGAGATATATTTACTTTCTTGTCACTCAAAACAAATCAATGCACAACCACAATGCAAGTAAAAAATGTGAGAACTGTTCAAACAACTGGACTGTGGGCATTAGAAGTTTGTGGCAAACTTTTATCACCACTTTTTGCTTCAGACCCCTTGCTAGTAGTATTTTTATGCTTCTTTTTCGTGTTCCTGTGGTTCGCACTTTTATCAATTCTCTTTGGCTGATCAGCCCCAGAGAGAAGGAATCACTGTCACTTTCCTCCTGCTCAATTTTATGCCGTTTACGTGACTTGTCGAGTTGCTTCTGTAACTCTCGTATCTTCTTGGCGATTGCATCTCTATCACATTTTGGCGAACTCCTAGAAGACTCTGACTCACTCTCTGAGCTAGCATCCACTGCTGAACGAACTACTTTCTTGTGTTGTTTGCTGGAGACTACAACTGGAACCTTCTTCTTCTTCTTTTTGAGTTTCTTCTTCAATTTCTTCTTCTTATCCCCTTTTCTCTTCTTCTTCTTGCCATCAGTCTTGATAACTTTCTTCTTCGAGTGTGGACTACTGCTATCACTGCTGCTGCTGCTGCTACTGCTCGAGTCACTATCAGAGGAGCAGCTGCTGCTTTCAGAGCTGCTACTGCTGGAACTGCTGCTACTGCTGGAGCTGTCATCTCTCCTACGACGTTTCTTGCTTCCCAAAGTAACCCGCTTCGTGGCTCCGGAGGACGAATCGTCACTGTCAGACTCGTTCTCGGCCCTCCGTACCTTTTTCTTTCGCTTCAGTTTCTCCGCTGGCTTGCCCTTTTTACCTTTCTTTTTTTGTTTAACTTTTTTCTTGAGTTTTTTTGCAACAATAATAGCATGTTTTTTGTGGTCTCGCTTCTTTTTCTTCTTACGAGGCCCTTCTTCTTCAGTGCTTGATACTCCATCAGAATCTGAAGAATCACTGTCACTTGAAGAAGACTCTGATCCACTTGTGCTTGGGGTAACTGCACGTGTAGACTTTTTTGCAGGTGTACTCTCCCCATGTTTTTTCTTTTTCTTTTTCCTTTCATCCTCAACAGTGCTGGCTGCTCTCTTTGTAGTTTTTCTTCCAGGATCTCTGTCATTACTGCTACTGTTTGCTGGAAGTAACTTAGTCTGTGAGTGGCTACTGTTTTTTGCACTGTCAGCAATGTTGCCCACATCTTGTTCGGTCGAGTGAGAGCCCCGTACAGATGTTTGTCCTTTCTTTTCCCAGGAATCTCTGCTAACACGTGCTGTTGTATCAGGTGGCAAGTCTTCAGTCTTTTCATTACCACGTTTGCTATTAGAGCCACTATGATTTTCAACAGCAGTCCACTCCTTTCCTTCCTCTGCGCGGCTGGTAGCCCTCTGCTGTCTGTCATCACTTGAAATGTCACCATTACCTCCATTGGTTGCTGGTACTTCCTCTTTCGCAGCAACTCTTGCCAGCTCCTTAGAACTTTGATCCTCTTCACGTCTGCCCAGATTGTTTTCCTCCCTACGGCGTTCCTGGTCCCTGGTATCCCCACTGGTCTTGGAGCTACTGTGATGCTTATCTCGATCTCGCTCACGACCACGGTCACGTTCTCTATCCCTGTCCCTTTCTCGATCTCTATCCCTTTCTCGTTCCCTGTCTCTGTCCCTGTCCCTATGACCCCTGTCACGGTCTCTGTCCCTGTCACGGTGACGCTCTCTATCCCTGTCACGACTACCGCCCGCGTATCGCCTTTCCCTATCGCTCTGCCGCCTCCTTTCACGTTCCCGTTCACGTTCCGATCTATCTGAGACTTCACGGTTTTCGTCTCGTCGTCCAGAATCTCGAGTGTCTTCCCTCCGTGAGTAACTTCTTTCATTCTCCAGTCTCTGGAACAAAAATTACATTATTAACAAGAAACTGTAAAACTCTACAAGGTATTCATTTTTTGTAAAATTTTAAAATAATTCAATGAATGTGCAAGACTAACAGTAACCGAAGAGGGAATTTACTGAGAAGTCATATCTGTCATCTTGCTTCTTTAGAAACTGAGTATTTCTTACCTTTAAAAGCTTTGAAATGTGTAGCAAAAACTTGTGTCAAACTAAGCTTCAATTTAAAGAGATTTTGCAGCTTTTACTTTATTACATGAATTAATCAATTTGAAACATTTATGCAGATGCTTTTGGTTAATGTATGTAATGCAAAATATCATCTACAGCATATATCTTCAATATATTTCCACTAAAAAAAAATCATGAAACAGTACATATAAATTAACATACTGCCAATAAGACTGCGACATGCTACTGTAATTTCTAACACAACCTGTAATTTCCAATCAGATGAATGAGATACATGAACAAACAGTTCTATTTCACTAAAGTGCATCTTTGTTTTTTTTTTACAAAAATTTCTTTACAATCCATTCACAATTAATCAAACCAAATCATTGGTTTGGAGGGAAATGCAAGATGTTTACAAGCAAATCTTAACATAATCTAAAAAAGCAAGGGACAATCATTTACTCAAGTAAACTGTAGGACAGGACAGTCACAAAAAATACAGAGTAGTGAAATAATAGATTTTTCTGCCAGAAAGAGGTAATGTGCACAAAGTCTGAGTAGTTTTCAGTACTTATATGTCATACTACCAATTACTTGCACTTTCTCCACCCATAATTATAATCATTATCAATGACACTAGCTTCCAGTTACAATACTGAATGCCTTTCTTTAAATTTTGAATTTTTACTATATAGCAATAAAATTTAATACAAGCTAAATCACTTCAATACAGTATTTCCTATTTGATTTGATTTCAGTCCCAAAAATTTATGATAAAATTGTAGAAAAGTTGTGTATATTAAATTTATTTCAAAAAGAGGAATTTTAATGTGCATTACTGTAGATTATGCCACTAGTTGTAATAGAGAGTACTTTTTATCCATATTAGTAACATAATACCGAATGACACAGAGACCAAACCATAAATTTTGAAATTTTTAACTGTGCATCCATGCATTGTGCAAAAATGTAATTTTTTGTGTATATATAAATCAAGAAAAAACTATCCATTTGAACAAAATATACTAGTGATTGCTTACGTCACATTAGCTTAGTTGTGTTATGTTTCGATCTGACATTGATATACCAATTTAACTGTTCTGTGACAGAATCTATATATTTAATATTGTTTGGCACATGTCTTCTCACAGTCAAAATGTTTACCACGATTGAACATAAAGAAGTCAAATGCATCACACAAGCAGTGCTGGCATAGTCTCTGACACGGCTATACATAATAATTTACAGTTTGTGTACCTTTGTAAATTATTAATATTCTACTTACAATTTTTTATTGAATTTTATCCAGGATACTGAATTATTTTGTCATTTAATCCAGTGTCAATAATTAATGATGAAAAATCATGACATCCATAAATATGAATGAAACCAAGGAAAATGGAAGCGGCTTCTAGATGATAAAAATAATGAAGGAAAGGGAAATTAACCCACCAGATACCAAAGATGACGGCTGTGAAGAGAGAAAACACTTAGGCGGACAAACCAATACACAATATTGCCGAAATATTGTGTATCTGTTTGTCCGCCCAAGTGTTGTCTTTCATCGCAGCCATCAACTTTGGTATGTGGTGCCATAACTACGTATGAAACTTTTGTTCCATTAAATTTTACTTATTTTTATCCCTGAAGCTAATTTTTTATAAAATTTGTGCCAAATTTCAGTAACTTAATAGTTGTAATTTACGAGGTGAGTAAAGGTGAACAAAATCAGCCATGGGTACTGCTAGTACAATATAAAAGGGGCAGTCTACTATCCACTTTGGTTACAATGAAATAATAAACCTGAAGCATTTTAAAATACTGGAGAATCTGGCAACCACACATACATATGTATCTGCACTTGAATTGTGTCATGCATTATTCACGGCATACATGGAGAAGTAAACAAAGGCCAGGTGATATGTTGTAGATCTGGCGCTAAATCTTAGTTTAAAAAAATAATAATTTATTTTTCTATGTAATATTAATTTATTTTGGTCCACATTAGTTTGGCCAAAGGCTCTGCAATGAATCGAGTCCATCCTGGAAGTAACATTTTGGAAGGTCCGAAAAATAACTCTATGGCTGCTATCAATTCTTCATTAAACTCAAAACATTCTCAAGCCAAAATTTCTATAGATATGAAAATAGTCAGAGGGGACAAAATCTGGTGATTTTGCAAAAATTAGTACTTCATCTCCCTCAGTTTACACACTGAAAAAGCACCTTTTTTGAGCAGGTGCACTGTCCTGATGAAATATTCCAGGTCTCTGTACACCAATTTTGCAGTTGGCCCAGAAGGATTGTGCAGTATTTACCAATTATTTAATTGGGGCTTTGTGAGCAGGAGAAAAAGTCCTGACAAAAAAACCAGAATGAGAAGTTTTGAAGAAGCCATCAGTGGAACATGCTTGCCATCAAGATTTTGGCAAACCTATTGGGATAGAGTCTCTCAGATCTGTTAAAAGAAAATCCAACAGCATTCAATTAAGCCTTGCATTCCTTTCCTCGAATATATCTAGTGGACTCCTATTGTTAGTTTTTTGCAGAATATAGTAAACAAATACTACTATGTGTAATAATGTCTGTCTTGAACTACAATCCTTTGGCAGGAGGCTCCAACAATTATATCCTGGTGACCATCAAATTTATGCACACAGGTGACAATTATAGGCTGTCAAGCTAATACCTTACAGCATCAGAATTTATACTTTTTGTAATTTTGCTTCGGAGAGCCAGAGCAAAATCATCTATTCCATACCGCCTACCCTGCACATGATAAAAATCTTAAAAAAGATTACAGTTATTCTCTGCCATCTATTCTGTTGATATTTCCACCACCACTTCTCTATTTAAACCAATTCTATTAAAAATGGAAAAACTTTAATAGAATGCTGTTGCACTTACTGTGTGATTGTATTGATTTTCAGCATCCTTTCTTACATTTCCCTCGTCATCTAGATGTTCCACACCACGACCTGTAAAAAGATGTACAATTATTTTAAAATGCTAGAAATATTAAACTTAAGGCTACAATTAAACTACTTACTAGCTCTTTTTGTGGAGGTGGGTGTGATTTACTGATACAGAGAAAGCACTCCTATAACAGAAGTAGAACACACAAAATGAAGGCCATAAGGTAGGAGAAAACGCGAGCTGCCCTATATTTTTAATTTCTCTACATACAATAAAATTGTAACTTTTGTTAATATCTTGGGTATCTACAAAGAGTTTTCTTTGGAATTCAAGTAACTGTATCATAGATAGAAATACAAATTTAATCCCAAGAAACACTTAGCTTATATTAGCTGTCAGAAATAAATACATCTTCTAATATCCCGACATTGGCCTAAGAACAGAGCAAAAAATGAAAACATCTGGCACTGAGCACAGAGAGACACATTTAAAATTATTATTTAAAGTTTGTGGATATAGTGTTCACATGACATTATATGATGGTTGCCTTTTAAGTTTTTCCAAAAACAAACATTGTTTGATTGTTTCTCAACATATTTGCCTTTAAGATTTACACATTTTTGCATGTGTTCGAATAAATTCTTGAAAAAAATTTTCCACTCTGTTTTTGGTAAGTAAAAAATATGTTTTTTGTAGGTTTCAACAGCTTCCTGAGATGATGAAAATCACATTTTTTGTTCGACATTCAGGAACAAAAAAATGTCATCAGGCAATAAATCATGTGAATATGGACAATGAGGCAATAATTCAATGTTTTTCTCTGTCAAATAATCAATATTGTGACGTGCCATGTGAGATAAAGAATGATGTGATGTTTTGGTTGTTTTTCCTGATTGCATCGATACTTCTGGCAAACAAATTGTTGTATTCGATTCAGCATTAACTGTTCTTTGATCCTCTTAAACAGGGTTCCTCAAGGTGGGGTATGCAAACTCCTAGGGGTTCACCAATTTAACATAGGGGGTTCGCGACAAGATTTACGTTATGGCCACTGACTGGGTATCTCAACAGTGCAACACACAACAAGGTGTATAGAGATTGAAAATGAGCCAAATTGCTCCTAAAATCAACTCAACTGACGACAAGGAACAAGCCCAGCCATCAGATCAATTAATAACATGTCACTCCTTGTAACTGTATAACTTTTTTTAGACAAAAATCCTTAAAAAAAACCCTTTTTTATGGGAGTTTGCCATTGTTTTGGAAATTTCATAGGGATACATCGAACTATGAGTTTGAGCAACCCTGCTCTAAAGCAAAGGTCCAGTATAACAAAAGAAACAGACAGCAATTTGTTTGGAAGTGTTTCGCGAACGAATCACTTTTTTAGGATTCGGTTCATATTGGAACACCCAAACAGTTGACTGTTTAGTTTACAGCTCATACGACTACATCCCAGTTTCATCTCCTGTTACGATATTGTAAATGGATTTTGCATTTCCTCGAGCAAACAATTTCCTTACACCAATTGACATGGTATATGAAATCCACCAGGAAGAGATCTTTATTACAGCTAAATGTTCATGCAAAATCGCATGTACTGCAGTCTTTGATATACCTAAAGATTCTTCTATCTCACAGTAAGTCATATTACCAGTCCTCTTTAATCATGTTGAGCACAAGATCAATGTTTTTTGGAACAACTGATTTTGGTGGACCTTCATGAAATATGTCGTTGATGGAAGCATGGTCACAATGAAATTCTGCAAACCAATTTTAAACAGTCTTTTATGATGGTGCTTGATTAAAAAAAGTTGAACGAAGTGATTCGAGGCATTGTCGTTGAGTTGTTTACTGCATTACTTCATCATCGCTGGCAATATCTAGATAACTTTTATTAGGTTTCAATGTCTGTCAACATCATCAATTAGAACCTTCATTCTTCTTTTTTCATCAGTGTTACAATCACAAACCAGCATCGTCAGAAACTTATAATTAACATTAAGAAACAAACAGGCAATGAAAATTGCAGAACAACAATGAAAAAAGAAGAGAAGCAAACAAGGCAAGGTTGCTGATGGGCGAGTGTGTTCAATGCAGGCCCGCCGCCAGCTGTTTGAGCGCCCGCGTGCAATACCGATTATGCCGCCCCCAGTCTAACTACAGCCAGTGGTGTACCTAGGAAATTTCCGAACAGGGTCAAACAACTGTGAAATTGCCGCCCCTTCGAACATTATTTGCCGCCCCCATTGTTGCCATCCCGAGTGTCGCTGGCCAGCCGAAGCAGCTGTTGAGCTAAAAAAAAATTGTTTAAAAAAACATAAAAATCGCCTTAAAAAAAAGGCACTAAAAATTTTAAAATAACTTTATACCTTGCTTAGGAAAAAGTAAATCTAAATGGACACTATTTTACATTACTGTTATTGAAATTTTTACATTAATTAGTTATTTTTGGAGTCGGTGCCAGCTGTCACATCGCGAAGATCGAATTACTTAAATTCTTTTGGTGTTAGAGGCGAAACGGGGAGTACAAACAAAAATTCCCAATATTTTACAGCATGTTTTGAGGCAGATAGTATTATTGTCCATTTAGATTTACTTTTTCCTAAGCAAGATATAAAGTTATTTTAAAATTTTTAGTGGGTTTTTTTTAGGGCGGTTTTTATGTTTTTTTAAACAATTATTTTATTTTTAAATTTTTAGTGGTATTATAGCTTGTTTTGTATTTTAAATATGCTGCAGCAGTTCCAATTTTGCGAACTTCCTGGTAGCCCAGAGATTAAAGCGCTTGCTTTCAAAGAAGAATTCTGTCTTTATATACCACAACAACTTCTAGAACAGGGTGAATTGGGTGTTGTGTTAAGGAATGTCAGTTTACATTTTGGTGCAGGCTTTGTTTCGATTGTATTATAACATCTGTTAAAGCTGCTGATTGATAACCGAAACATGTAACATCTGGGCATTAATACATACCACATACAGAAATCTGTCTCTGGAATATATCTGTTTGCTCCGGCATCACACAGAAAATATTTAATAAGATATTTAATTGGTTTTCATAACGTGAAAGCTTGGGATCCAAGTTGAAATCTGTAGTACATGTTGAGACATTATGAAACATTTATTTTATAAATATTATGCCATGACTTAAAAATAGCTTAATTGATTTTGACGGGATTTAAAACTGTGGATATTTGTAAAGAACATTGGAAATCAAAAGGTGAGGGTAAAGGGTAAGAGGGATTGGGCTTTTGTATACAAAATGTAGACTGCCTTTTCTGATTGATTTAAAATATACGTGTCTAATCTTCTATTGATTTCAGATAAAACTGAAGGTATGTATAAAAAACAATTAAGGGGTATGGAGACGAAGAGCAGTTTGGTTTTTGTAAAGCTAGTGTGGACAGTATTTATCTCTTTGTTTTAAAGTATACATGTGCAAATTTTCATCGAAACCAGATAAAAACTGTAGCTTTGTGTAAAGAACATTTGCAAAAATTAATTGGGGTAAGAGAGTGAGTGGTAGGGTTTTGTAATCAGAATGTAGACACTCTGTTTCTTTTTGCTTTTAAGTATACATGTGCAGTGTTCCATATAAATCTGATAAAACTGTGGGTATCTATAAAGAACATTGGAAATTAGGTGGGGTGGGGGTAGAAGGGAAGAGGGGTTGCGCTTCTGCAACCTAATTTAAACACAATTGTTCTGTATGTTTTAAAGTATACGAGTGCAAATTTCCTTCAGAATCGGATAGAAACTGTAGATTAAAGGATGGAAAGGAAGGAGCGGAGTTTGGACTCTCGAAACCAAATGTAGACAGTATTTTTCTGTTTGTTTTTCAGTATATTTGTGCATACTTCCTTCAAAATCAGAAAGAAACGGTAGCTTTGTAAAGAACATTGACGGTAATTAAAGGGGTAGGGTTTGCGTTTTTGTGAAAGTTATGTGGACAGTATTTTTATTTTTCTATTTGTTTTAATGTATACGCATGCGAAGTTCCACCGAATCGGATTAAAATGTGGGTTTTGTACAAATATTACGGGAAGGGGAGTTAGGGTAGTTTTATTTATTTTTTGGTCAGAAATCTTATCCATAAAAAATTACATATATATGCGCCAACTTTCATAAAGATCGGTCAAATGGTGTCGACTGTAGCTTTCTAAAAAGAAACTGACAAAAATCAAGGGGGTGGAAGCGGGGAGAGGGGTTCAGTTTTTGCAAACCAATAGTTGGCAGTATTTCTCTCTTTTGCTTTATAGTAAAAATTTGTTAAGTTCTGTCTAAACCGAATAAAAACTGTGGTTGTGTATAAAAATTAAGCGGTTTAATGGGGTTAGGGAGTGGTTTTTAGATCTTTTGGTCAGACACCTTCTTCGTGAAAAAATACATATAAGCACCAACTTTCATGGTAATCGGTCAAACGATCACGACTGTAGCTTTTTATAAAGAACATTAACAAAAGTTATTGGGTTGGAAGGAGGGAAAGGGGTTGAGCATTGGCAAACCAAATGTTGTCAGGATTTTTCTCTTTGTTTTAAAGTATCCATGGGCAAAGTTCAATAAAAATCAGATAAGAAATGTAGATTTCTATAAAATTAAGGGGTGTAAAGGGAGACAAGGGGTGGCTTATTTATTTATTGATTTT
The DNA here is from genome assembly GCA_031002005.1 of Vandiemenella viatica. Lineage (NCBI taxonomy): Eukaryota > Metazoa > Arthropoda > Insecta > Orthoptera > Morabidae > Vandiemenella > Vandiemenella viatica. The sequence goes on from JARYHS010008074.1 coordinate 68,220,269, forward strand.
TTGATCAGAAACCTTCTCTATGAAAAATTACATGTATATGCCAACTTTAATGGAGACCAGTTAAATGGTGTCAACTGTAGCTTTGTATAAAGAACATTGGTAAAAATTTAGGGGGTGGATAGGGGGAGAGGGCTTCAGTTTTTTCAAACCAAACGTTGACAGTATTTTTCTCTTTATTTTTAACTATAAATGTCCAAAGTTTCATCAAAATCGGATAAAAAATGTGGGTTTGTATAAAAATTAAGGGGTGTAAAGGGGAGAGGGGTGTTTTTTATTTATTTATTTTTTGGTCAGATTCTCCATGAAAAATTACATGTATATGCCAACTTTGATGATAATCGGTTAACCAGTGTCGAGTGTAGCTTTTTATGAAGAACATTGCCAATAATTAAAGGGGTGGAAGGAGGGAGGGGGTTAAACTTTGGCAGACCAAATGTTGACAGGATTTTCTCTTTGTTTTAAAGTATATGTGGGCAAAGTTCAATAAAAATCAGATAAGAACTGTAGGTTTCTATAAAATTAAGGGGTGTAAAGGGGAGAGGGGTGGTTTTTTATTTTTATTTTTTTGGTCAGAAACTACATGTAATTGCCAACTTTAATGGCGATCAGTTAAATGGTGTCGACTGTAGCTTTGAATAAAACAAAATTGGCAAAAATTAAGGGGGTGGATAGGGGGAGAGGGGTTCAATTTTTTAAACCAAAAGTTGACAGTATTTTTCTCTTTATTTTTTGTTATACATGTCCAAAGTTTCATCGAGATCGAATAAAAAAATGTGGATTTGTATAAAAATTAAGGGGGAGAAGGGGGTAGAAGGGGTGGTTTCTCAATGAAATTCATATGGGACCACTTTGGATGTATACCCTATCCACTAAAAAAAAATTTCATTTAAATTGGTTCAAAATTGGCGAAGATATCGCTAAACATACATACAAAAAAAAAAAAAAAAAAATACAGACGAATTGAGAACCTCCTCCTTTTTTTGAAGTCGGTTAAAAAAAAAGGTCGACCGCTACATAATATGCTGAATACGCTGCAAATTTCGTCGCGGCGACAATGGAGTGGCAACTATCGCGCGGGGCGGCGACTGTCGATCACTAGTTTTGCCGCCCCCCTCCATGTGCCGCCCGCGTGCGGTGCACGCCTTGCACACCCGCTTATGGCGGCCCTGGTTCAATGTCCTATCAGAAGGGAGGTTTCACTTTTTTGGGTGTGGGGGTGAGGAGAGATAGACTGAGAAAAATTTCTCCACTCATATTAACAAATCTGTGCAAATCCACCAGTAATTGTTATTCCTATCAGTTGTCTGTGGCTAGACAATGAGCATAGCTCTTACAAGTAGATGGTGTTGATTTCTCTTTCATTTGAAGGTTTACCATAATTATCCACTACTTTTGGATATATCTTCATATAATGTATGAGGTGTTGGTCACACATTTTGTCAACAGATGCAAACTGAAAGAGAAAATATGTTCAAGTGATGCTTGAAAGGCTCCAAATACACGGAGTAGACAACCATTCAAACATTTCTGGTCCATCATAAGCAGATGTGGCAAACGTGAAATAAAATGTCACATTGTGGCCAAATATTTGTCCAAGGCATACAAGTAATAAATATTACATATCATAATCAATTTTCCACTCCAACAGAAAAGATGTGGTATTGAATAAGCCTCTTCCATTATCTTCTCCCACTTTGCATTACAGCTGGCCAGTTCTTTTCATATTAACTTCATCCAACTATGTCTTCCTTTCTTTTTTTTCTCGAGTTACAGATTTAAAAAAAAAAATAAAAAAAAAAAAAAAAAAAAAAAAAAAAAAATTGTTATGGTCTATTTTGGCACCATTTGGAACCATGTGACCAAACCAGTTCTACCTTGTTTCTCCTGAAGCAAACCTTACACGATCATTAATATTGGCAATAACTTATTATATTGACAATAATATTGTCCATGTAAGGTGACAAAAGTGGATTTACAGTCAGTATTGATAGAACATTGAAGGAAATCTGGATTTTCTTTTTATTAGGCATTAATACCGGAAAGTGACCATGTAGGGGGAGCACCAATAATTTAATCAATTCTCAATTCAGTTAAAAGTTGCACTTCAGTCATGGTTATGAAGTGGCGACAATGGTCAACCAATCGACGACTTTGACCTTTGGAGTGATGAAGGCGCTGTTGGATTATCCAGTTCTCATGAGGAGGAATAAGATGTTCTTCACCACTTCGAGCAATACGAACTATCACCAAAGTTGTTGCAGAATAACCCTTTATTAATAATATTTTTTAGAAAAAACGGTACTCATAGATTTAATTATTCCATGCTGTTACCATTAGCTGACCCCTGGACCTGGTCATTAGAATTAGAAAGGAGATTGGATAGAAAAGAATAGATCAAATGATATAATCCTGCTAAGGTGTTTAAATTTTGTGTCGATTTCAATTATATGATGACCTAATTTTAATTTGATCTATTTGCTTTCCTTGATGACCACTAAGAATACTCACCTGAAATAGCAATAATAGTCACTGGCTGTTGAAGGGCCACATAATATAACAATTCACAGACATTTACTGGTTGGTTGTAAAGGGGCCAACCAGGTTAAAAGAATGTAAAACAACAAACTAACCGGCTAGCTGGCTGTAAAAGGGCCGGCCAGCCAGATAAAAAACAATAAACTTAACGAAGAAACTAAAAATTGTAAGAAGTAAAAACAGTCCTTGGGTTGGTGATTGTAAAGAGATCCATTCTAAAATCTAGGCCGATCTGCCCAAAATTTTTAGAATAAGACTGACCAAACTACAAAATTTTAATTGTTGGCTAGACCAACGTCTGCCCTTAAATCCAAAAATAAAATGCAATTTGTTAAAATGTGGCACACCATCAAAAGTAAACCACAAGCATCATATTTTGGTGGGTTCTCCCAGCGGAGAAGAAAGCTATGTGTCAGAGGACAGTGCCCTTTATGGAGGCGAGTAAGGAGAACCTCATCCCTCCTCGCCCGCTGGAAGGAGCTGCTCCATGGCTGAATGATCAGCTTGACCGGCCAGAGCTTATTATGCTCTACCTCCAGCCACTGCCTCTGCCATACTTCAATGACAATTCCTTTTATCGTCAGAGCAAGGTCTGACTTTGGGATCGGAGCAAAGTTGATTCCAGCCTTGTCGCAGGCTAACTTGGCAGCTAAGTCGGCTGCCTAATTTCCCGATTCCCATAGGACCTGGTACCTAGCAGAATAGAACCTCCTTTCCCATAGATTGGAGAGTATCCTGTATATTCTGGACTAGTCGGTCTGCTGGGTACATGTTTTCCAATTCCTGGATGCAAATGATGCTGGTTTAAAACATCACTAGAAACTCTGATAGATACATTGTCAGCAGTAAACTAATTGTTATAGGCCTCTTTAAAAGCCAGGGAGATTTACTCTAACCCTGGTGATAAAAAGGGGACAGCTCACAATCATATTCTTCTAAAATAGTCTTTGTACGGTGGCTGAACGGTTTGGTCGCTTTATGGCAATTGGTGTGAGGCTTTTCGTGATTTGGATTAGTTACGGCATTGTACACGGGTCTGCCAGCAGGAGAACATGTATTTATTGTCGCACCATGAGGAGATGCCAGCGGGTGAAGAGTGGCAGCTTGTCACACTCAGCACAAATGCTGGGTATCAGGCTGGTGCGGTAGGCCCCCGTGGCGAGCTGAATTCCTGCACGGTAGACACTATACAAAAACCGTATACTATATCAGAACACACAGTAACAAGGCATTGGCTGCAGAAAAATGCATCCTGTTTTGCCATTTCCAACAGGATAAGGTTGTCCAAGGTGGAATGGAACTTCCCAAATCAACACTGAAACTGACTCAGCAGATTTCGGGATTCAAGACACCAAACAAGGTGGCAGTTGACCATCCACTCTAGTGTCCTTCCCATGCAGCTTATTAAGGCAATGCTACGATAACTACCTGGTAACATTTTGTCCTTTCTGGGTATTAAGATAGGGATTAGTATTGCTTGTTTCCACAAGTCGGGGAAGTGTCCTCTGGTCCAAATATTGTTAAAAATATCTAAAATGTACTTGCTTGAAGATTTCTCGGGTGTGCAGCCGGGTCAATTGATCTGCAATCAATTGACCCAGCTGCATGCCCGAGAAATCTTCAAGCAACAGATCTGCCAGGAAAACTTACGATTACATAAAAGGTACTTAATAACATCTGTGCTAAGATGCCTCAGCATCAGACACTTGATCAGGTCGGGCCCTGACTCCAGCTCCCAAGATGTAAATGGGATATTGTACGCCTGTAACTCCAATGAGTCGAAGTTATAAGCGTGCCTTTCGGCAGCAGTTCTTCGTTGCTGGACCCCTGATCCAGTAATCCAGATACTGGTGACAGAGTACCTTCCAGATATACAGCGGATAGACTCTCATACTTTTGTGGAATGGTTAATGGTGCTCACGAAGTTCTGCCGTGACTCTTAACTTACTCTCCTTAATCATGCGACACGTTGTAACTCTTGCAGTTCAAAACGTTGTGAGGTTGTCAGGTGTTGGGTGTAATCTGAAACGATGCAAGGCACGTCTGCGATCCTGAATAGTGGAACGACATTCGTCATTCCACAGCATTCCTGAGCAGTTAGGCATGGAAACATCAGCCACTTGGTGAATCACTTCTGTGAAGTGTGTCATCTTCTCTTCAATGTTCTGGCACTACTTGAGAATTCCTCAACAGTGGTAGAGCTGCTGATATTCCATTTTTGTAGGGCGCTAATAACCTCGTTGTCGACGCGCCCTAAAGCCACAAAAACAACAACAACATCCATTTTTGTTGCATAGTTCTTTGTGCACATTTGAACTCTATGTGTAACCATATCGAGAAGTGGTTGCTTCCATGAAGGTCTCGATCAACCTCCCCATGCATGGAGTTGGGTACAGCACAAAGAAAGGTCAATGGCAGAGGAAAAACCAGAAACAGTTGTAAAATGTGTCATTTGGCCGGTATTGAGGATGCACAAATCATCCTGCTCCAATAATCTACAAATCACTCATCCTATGGGGCAATTGGTGGTTGAACTGCACAACTTATTGTGGGCATTGAAATTTCCCAACAAGAAAAAAGATCGAGGTATTTGCTGCAATAGATCAGCCAGTTGATCGTCATCATCTGCTGAACCTAGTGGCAGGTATACGGAACATATGGTCAGTCAAAAAGGCCAAATATTCTTACTGCTACTGCTTGCAAGAGAAAGGTGAGAGCAATAGGTTCGCAGTGGACACGGTTTTGGACAAACACAACCACTCCTCCCTTCACTCTATCACCCTCGGTATAGTCCTTTTGGTATATGTTATACCCTTTTAGCACAGGGTATATGTCCGTCTAAACTGTCCCCCTTAGAGACAGAGACACAAAGGATTAGACCGTGCTAAAAGTTGAAACTCGTCTTTGTGAGCCATAAAACTGTTAATGTTCCACTGAAGTATGAGAGCCATGCTACTGGTTTAGTTCGACCCACCTTGTTTCAGGTGGGTCTTCATTCACTTCTTGCTGAGCAACAATTCTGTATCCTCTGGCTCCAATGATAACAAAGACATCTCCGACTCAGTGAATTTCTCAAATGATTTTTTATTTATTTTTTCTTCCTCTGCCTCTTCCCCTTTTTCTCCCTATTACTAGGTAGCCCCAGGGAAGATGAAGAGGGCGATTTTACAAACTGAGTCAGGTCCATTTGTTTAAACTTCAGACCATGGAGCGTCTGCTCACTGGTAGCAGATGGTGTTGCTACCGGGGTCACTATACGAGGTGGAATAGGTGCGGTTCCTTTGACTGTTACAATTGGTGGGTACTGCAAGACTGCTGCTGGAGTGTTGCTATCGACGTCCACTGTCTTGGATGCTACGACCTTGACAGCTTTCGCGTAGCACGTTGTGCTTGTGCTCATGTCTGCAACAGACGTCGAGGTAGCAACATTTTCCCTCCTGATGGGAGATCAAGCTATCTTAGCAAAACTAGTTGCAAAAATGGGAGCACAAGCTTCTCCATCAGGAATCTGCTCTTTGGTCTTCAGCTCCTGTATCTTGCGCTCATCAAGATACACTTGACACTCCCTACTCCATGCAGGGTGCGACCCAGAGCAGTTGACGCACACCTATGGGAGCATACAACTAACACCCGGCTTATGTCCACCCTTACCACAGGCGGGGTTGCCCTTACACGACCCCATCATATGCTCTAACCTCTGCCACTTGAAGCACTGCATTGGGTCCGGGACATACGGGCGGACGTTCAGGTTTACATAGCCAGCCTTCATATTCTTGGGCAGCGCTAGTGTGCCAAACATCAAGATGAAGGTGGCAGTCTTTACAATACAGCCATTTACCCTTAGTGTGATCTAACGCACTTAAATCACTTTCTGATCTCCCCTCTCCTTAACAAGTTCATTGATCCCTATATCAATAATATTGTAGCAGGTTGCAATGCCTTTGCTGCTATTCACGGATTTGTGGAATTCGCTTTAATGGCAAACTCCCCGAGCTTCTCGCAGTTAAGGAGCTGGGTAGACTGTCGAATGGTTGTTGCTTCCAGCAACAGCATCCCATTCCTCAGCCAATTTTCACAGACTTCAGGCTCCCTACCAGTCCTCCTAAGCCCTTTGAAATATAAAACGGGGATATTTTTTCAAAAGTTCCTTCCATGATTATGAAAGTGTTCACAAGCGAACAAACTTTCCCGTTACTTTCAGTTTCATTCTCAGAAGCAGGGGGGCTACTAAACATTATCCACTTCTTTGAATTATGGTGGAGTTGGATTAGCCTGCAAACCACCCAATCTGCAGGTAGAAGTAGTGTTTTATTTTTTAACTGACTTAATTTTTGGTCCCACCAATAAGGAGGAAATTTCCGGTGGTGCGTACCTCCATTGCAGATCCACTGGGCTAGTACAACAGGGGTGCGCAGGTGCCCCTAGGTCGCATAATAGTGAGTGATTGTCCTCATCACCCTTCTACCTCCTCAGCATGTGTCAATCCTTGAGGTTGAGGGGCTTTTAATAGAGGTCTGTTCCGTCCTCACGATACGCGTGACGAAGCCAAGATCCCCACTCCTCTCCTAGCCACACAACATTCCACCATCATTCGCTATCGTGGTAATTGACAAATGCAAGGAGTTTACAGTATGGGAAACTGCGGTACTAACAAGTTTCCAGCTCGTGCACCGTGGGTTCGCCAAACCTGTACCTGGCACTTGCATTTGTACCAGGCCCCTGTGGGCCAGATATTAGCTTATCGTTCCTGTGATTTATATGATCTCTGTCACTTTCTACCATTTCTAGTGTCGTGAGCAAGATACAGGGCCATTTAAGGCTACTTAGGATATTAGGTCAATTTTTTCACTGCCTATAACCCAATAAAGGGCCAGGGTATAGCTGAATACTATACTTTTTGCCTTACCAACTACGTAACTAAACAAAATTCTTAGTTTTGTGACGCAGAAAGAACAGGCGTTTGTTTCAGTTGTTTTCATGACAAACAATTTAGGAGTCAGTAAGGATGCAGATTTAACCAACTTCTAATGCCAAATGGCTCACCAGTCACACATTAATACCAAAGAGTTCTACATCTATGAGTAAAGTTAACTTTGCGGCAAGTATAAGTTTCACTAATCTTCTAAATGAAGAATTGTCTTCTTTATTTCTTTTGATGAAGGCCTACTAAAACTTCAATGTAAATTAAATATTAAGTAGTGAACAATTTAGAAATTTTGCAGTGGAAAACTTGAAGAGTAGATTTAGTTGAGTTGGATGGGACTTTCCACAATGGTCTGTAATACATAAAGTTTTCACCTCATCTGCAATCTCATAGTAATCTTTATCTGCAGCCATTGAAATGTGTTTAAATATGCAACCATCAAGTAAATAGTTATATGATGAAGAAAATGGTATATCTCAACTTTGATTATGTGGTGCTGTTTCTCTCTCTCTCTTTTTTTAAGAACAGCAAAACCCTGATATCTGCTATTTTTTTTTTTTTTAAAACCCTCAATCTTCCCTATAAGGCTGCTAAATAAAAAATGGCAAATCTGAGAATAAGCACTAATATACTTGAAGTAATGGCTGGGTGGGGAGAGTGGTTAGTATTCTGGGGCTATAGAGCATGCCTACAACATGATCGCTGATACACTAAGATACAATGGAAATGGAGAGTTTTTACTAACAATGCTGCCATTTATTGTATGTGACAACAGGATATTAAAAAGATTAAACACAAGGCAAAAATAACAAATATCTGTGGAAACAATACACATTAAACTACATGTTTGTAGATAGAAGGTGGCACTAATATATGTATGTAGGTGTTTTTCTGATTTCTAAATACACAATACTGAAATATCATTTGAAGTTTAAAACATTCCAATAATTGTTAGCAAGAAAGGAAAAATTTGTTTACCCTTCCCCTTCCAGCGCAGTTTGGCAACACTCTGGCTGAAGTCAACATGTATACGGCGATCATCAATGAGCACATTGTCCATCTTGAAATAGGCATCCTCACATGACTTGCGGTCTTCAAACTCTACAAATGCATATTGCAGGGAATCGCCCGTCACTTTATCCCGAATCACTTCACAACTGAAAGTTCAGAACAGTGATTAGTCTCACATTACCTTATAAAAAAATAAATGTTTTGAACTAAAAGAACTGAAAACAAAAAGAATATTTGAAACCTTCATACTTAAAAGATCAAAAATAACATTTTGAGTTCTCATCCAGACCACTAGGTAATAAAGAACATACTAGGGAAAACAGAAACCAGCAGTTTAATCAAATAACTACAATAACTAGTTTTACAAGAAAAGAGCAGTGAAATGCTGATTTAAAATAAGTAGTATTACTTATCTGGCTCAGCAAGTATGAGGTAAATTTACAGATTTAACTGACTCAACTTTTGTTAGGATTAAATAAAAGATGTTGATAAATAATCATCAAGTACTTACTAAGGTTCACTTCAGACTGCTTACACAAATTAATTGTACTGTGATAAGGTCTTGAAAGTTACAATATAAATCTACTTTTAAGTGTCCTACTTGAAGAACTAGGTCCAAAACATTTAAACTTGAATATTGTAACATAAAAATAACTGATCAAAGAGCACAGTTAATCATACAACATGCTTATATAATATTGCTTCAAAAATACTGCAAGTGCATATATCAACATTTTGAACTGCTAGTATTAAAGAATTAGTAATGCTGAAAATTATAATAAGAAAGTCAGAGAAACAGAGCAATAGATTGTGCTGCTTTTTACATTTTCTTAGGCACAGAAGGAACTAAAAAACAAAACATAAAAATATGGCTTCAAAGTAGAGATCAATATGGACAAAAAAGACCCAGATGATTTCAAAAATTATTTGTGATTGGGTAAATTGATATTTGACTATATTTTATAGTTAGTAGCTTCATATATAGGTACAGTAGTGAGGCAGAGCATAACTTCAGATGAATGTTTGACTACTACTCTTCATTTTTTGTCTACTGCATGATCCCCATAATATTTGAAATTTTAAATTGGTATTTTTACACTGTCTCTGTGTAAAATTATAAATGAAACATGTCTGGCAATTTTTACTAGATGTCACCAGGAATTTATCAAGGCATTGGAGTTTGAACTGTTTTGATGGTTTAAAAAAACATTGTTTTGAGATCACACACTTGCTGATGAAGCAAATTTAATTTTGTTTTGTCAAGTGAATTTCATAACAACTTTAACTATAGTGCTCACTGAAGTGTTATTTCAAGTTTAAAGTGTGAAGTGGCGCTGTACAATAAACTTTACGAGGCTTATCAAAAATGTTTTTTCCAACGAGTTTTCACTATCCAATGAGTTACAGAAATCTTTTAAGCAGATAAAAAGAATCAGAAAGGTGACAAAACTGCAGAAAAACAAAAATGTACCTCTTCTTAGTTTTTTCACGTGGTAGGTATAGTTTGTTCTAATTTATCAATTACTGAACAATGATGAATGAGAAAAACATCCCAGACAGTACCTGAGAAAGAGTACCTGAGGAGTGGCTGGTGTCAACATTTCACCCGAAATATTTATAATTACAGAAAAGTACATAACCAAATATCAGTTATATTCATTATACACACAATAATTTTAACGACAGACAAGAGAAAACAGAACAAAATATCTCCTGGAATTTATAGGGGAAAAAAAAACTAAGTGTCACACAAAGAGGGGATTGGGGGGGGGGGGGCTCAATGCAAAAGCAATGTCACATGGGGTGGGGAAAAGGGGGGAAGGGGGGGGGAAGGGGTTCAAGGAGAGACAAAATGGAGTCATGTAGTTTACGGAGGCATCCTTAGAAATAAACAGTCAAGTCCAATTAATGCCAAAGTAACTCACTTAACACAAACATGGAAAACTCTTGTACAGATCTATAAACACTAAATTACCTCATTACCACATTTTTTTCAAGTTTTATATATGTATCTGTTAAATCAGTCTTACACTTAACGAACTCACTAAAAATTTCTAACAAAGAAACGAACAAGTATTGGTGCATCACACCTATAACACAAGTGTAAACACAAAGTATTTTTTATCTGCACCCTAGAGGTGAGCATTCAGAGTGTGCTCCGAGTGTCTCTGACCACTTAGCAACTACATTGAAAGGATTGATGTGCGTGCTTGGAGTGTACGCTCCAAAACCATCAGAAAAAAGTTAATACAACATTAACATCCACCTGTTACTAGGCACATCAGATTTCTTATACTAGGTCTCATAAGCATTAATCAAATAACTGGGGGTTTATTATTACCATTCATTGGCCACTTTAGGTATCAAAACAGTGAGTTTTGAAAGGCTACTGCTTTGAGTAATAGTAAAATGTTATTTGTGCTCAGTTAAGTACAGAAGTTTTGCAAACAAGTAAGGTGAACATTATTTATTTTTGTAATTTTGCAAAATGCTAATCACTTCTACAGTTCTGTTTAATATTCTACCCCGAGAAGAACAAATGTATATAACAGACCATTTATTTCAAGGAAATTCCAATACTCAGAAAGGCATTTACGAAGTTAAATAACGGCCAAGTAAAGTTCGGATCTAACAAAATATAAATACAATAATGTAGGATAGGAAACAACTCTATACAGCAATATGAACTAGATCAAGGGACAAATACATACATAACAAATTTTATTCCAGTTAACAGGGTCTCAGTTTTATTTAATCCTAGCGACTTCTTATTGTACACCAGGTGGCTTGCCAAGAATCTGTTGCAGCCATTTAAGGTAAAACACAAGTGTCGTTATTACTCAGTGAATTGTGTTGTTTACGTTCAGCATGATAAATGCCATTTTGTTTGTGAACTGTTTAATTAGTGGAGTGGAGAGGCACTCATCATAGGAACCACTTAAGCAATTACAGAAAACTGCCTAAAAACCAATATCAGGCTAGCTGGTATACCCGGCCCAATATCTGAACCTGGATCCATTGTCTAATCCCTAAGTGCAGCTTGGAAAAGGAGAGGGCATGCTTAAACATGGATCACATCTAAATAGAAAAAGTAAAAGCATCACTTATAACACCACAAGGCAGACAAAAATTTGAGGTTATAACACTGCCACTTTCAGTTTTAGTTTCAAATAATGTAAAATTGTACACAAAAAGTATAACAAATATATTCTCAACATTCAACGTTCCATAGTAAACCATTACACTGTTTTTAAACCACCACTTCTGATTTGGTTATGTACTCTAATTAATTTCTTATAATTTTAATTCAATTATAATGCCCTGGTGAAAATTTCACTACTCATCTGCTTTTGCATTTCACAAATTTGTATCTTAAATTCTTTTAATGTTTGATTTAAAGTGTTTGTCTCCATACCTATAAAATAAAACTTTCCCATTCTCTTACACCTGAAGTCAGGTTCCTATTCTGATAACAGTCATCTCTTCTACATACAATTTTCTGTCAAAATACATACAGGCCTCGTAACCATACATTCCCAGCAATCTCTCCACTTGTTTCTGGTCTTTCAATGAGCCAGCATCTTTATCATATCAGATCAGTGGTAATTTCCAAGAACAAATATAGTAGCCTTCTTATACACTCAACCCAAGTCCTGTATTCGATACCCATATTGTGGCTTCCACTTGTCCCCACTGTGCTATACACTCTCTTGTAAATAGCAGTAATTAAATTTGAAGCACTTCTAACTAGCTATAAATATTGGCATATATATATATATATATATATATATCCCATTTGTATGTGGCTGTTTTTAGATAGCTGTGACATTCAAAGCTCTCCATAAAATTAATTTTCATGTACTTGAAACAATAATATTGCATCATCAAAAAAAAAAAAAAAAATCTTTAATGGTACAACTTGCTTTAGGCTGTTAGTAGTTGGTAGTTTCATCCTGTGGCCAGGGATTTTAAATCTATTCAATTTCTTATGAAGATTTATATGACAAGAAGGGCTTTCCAAATAAACAATTCCCAGGTACATAAAGATATATTGTGTTACAATAACTATAGAATCATATGGCTTCCATATCCCTAACATTTGTACATTAGGGAATGATACATTAATTTACAATTTATAAGAAAGAATTTACATTTGTTTGTAGAAAAAATAAAGTTCATGCCTCAAAGGTGGCAGGAAGTATCATTTTCTAACATCAACGCTGTGAATTTTTCAAAATATTGACTGCCTTCAGTCTTCAGTTTGACACAAAAAAGCTTGCTATCAAGTGTTCAGTACAAACAATTATCTTTAAAAGCCAATAAAATATTTTCCAAACAATAATTAAAAGAAGCTTTAACAGTGTATATATATATATATAGCACTCACAATACCCACAAGCTCAATTACTGTTTCACAGTCAGAGCCATTAGAGTTCTTCCTGATACCACTTTCCAATCTGAACTCCACAGGTGGGAACTGGCCTACCAACACATCCTGCAGACTAGACACCCCCCAGGCCTCAATTTCAGATAATACTTTCCATCCTCACCCTGTTATGTCCATCACTGGCCAGTTAAATAGATTCATTATATGTATATAGACTTAATATCAAACTTTATCTTTGATTATTTTATTATTATTCTTATTTCTCCTTTGAAATATCTGCCTTTTCTTTCTTGCGCTTAATACTTGTGAATATATTATCATTGCTCCATCCCACCACCTTCGACGGTAAATTTCATTCTGAGTGTGGCTGTGTTGACCATGAGGCTTGCGCGTGTTCAGCCACATATTTCTTTCTAGTTGACAAAGGGTTAACCCTGAAATATTGTGTTTGTATATTATTTTGTGTTGCTGCTGCCCTCCTCCCTTTAACTTGGTGAATGTTGGGTATAATTTATCTTTCCTTTCCCACATAAATATCGTCTCACGGCAGTTCTTTCACTCTATTGTTACTGATTTTATATACATATAGTTACCAGGAAATAATAGGAGCTGATTAGCGAATGGATTTACAAAAAAAGGGATAGCGAAATGAACCACCACTTACCTTAGATGATGGTATCATGGGGTGAACACATAAATAAACACAAAACACAGGAAAAAGAATGAATATTTCAAGACCTGGCTCTTTGTCAACAGGAGAAAATGAAGGAGGGAGGGTGGTGCCAAGTCTCGAAATATTCATTCTTGTTCCTGTGTTTTGTATTTGTTTATGTGTTCACAACACGATACCAAGTGGTGGTTCATTTCGCTATCCTTTTTTTGTATATATAGGAGCATTAACAGAACTTGACAGCAGACTAGGTATGGCAGGTATGGGAAGGGAGGATTCAGAAACATTTGATGTCTCCATCAAATTATAGAGAAGTTTGAAAAATATTTGTTACCACAGCGAAATTTTGTTACCAGGTGATTTTACATGCTACTAACAATAACAAAGATATGGTGAAAGTAAAATTTTTACATCTAGGCAGCGCAAGAAAAAATGACTATTTTACTAGAAGATACTAAAATACGAATTCTTCAAACAAATGATGTTTATACAGAAAAATTAAAATACTTTTTCCATAATTCATTGTTAATATACAATATCCAAATTCAGAACTGATAATGATTTGCAAAATAGATTATCAACTCAATGGTTATTAGTTGAAGTTAATAAGTCACTACAGTTTGAACAGAAGGAAATGAATTTATACATAAACGAGTATAAGACAACAGATAAATTTCACCTCTTAATCTTCCCAAATCGACTGAATATGATCTCAAGGTCGTCATCAGTAGTGACCGGGTTCAGCTTGCAGACAAAGAGCACATTTTCTGGAGGAGCAGCCTCTGCATCAGGCAGATCTCCGACAATCTCAAGGATAGTAGCCTGTGCCTTGGCTTCACGTTCTTTGCGCAGCTCCTCCACTTCTGCAGCAGACAGACCCTTCGTCTCATCAATCTCCTCATCTGGAGCAATTCGTCCATTCTGAAATTGAAGCACAATGTGGTGCTAATTAATATTTTCAAAAGTGTGCGTTATCACATATTACAGAAACTAGGTTTTACATTTTGAAAGAACATAATTTTTTCAAAGAGGAAAAAATCTTTTCTTTTTTTTTTACCTGCAAAAAATATTTTGCTGGGAAACGGAACCTACATTTAGTATACCAGAGTGGTGACTGATCAAAGATTTTGCACGTCATGTGCCACCATGATGAATACAATGTAAAAAAGTGATAGCTCTGTTAAAACATTATTTTTCAAGTGTTCACCATTTTTGATGCAATGTTATTTATAAAAGGAAGGATAGGGAAAGTAACTCATCACTTACCATACACAAAGGCAGGAGGGCCAGAACAAACACACTTTACAATGTTTCAGTGAATTACCTTACCAATGTTAGAGGCATGACCCCCAACAAGGTGAATTCTGTGTACACATTTTTTTCCTCATGTCATATGTCTCTCTCTCTCTCTCTCTTTTTTTTTTTTTTTTTTTTTTTTTTTTTGTTTCAGCCATCTATGGACTATGACTACACAACTCATTTCCTCTTCTGAGTTTCCTTCCCCTGTCACCAGTACTCTTTCATTCTCTGGCTCACTCTTGCTTTCTCTTCCTTTGAAAATGCCCTTCTTTTCAAGATTGGTTTTTCTTCAGTCAGATCCTTTACCTCCACAATTTTTCCTCTGAAAAATTCCCCGTCTTGGATGTCTTCCATGCTGATCCCACATCTTTTCAGATCCTGATGGACCTCCTTCACCATGGAACTTGAGTCTTCCTGTTCTCTTGAAAGTTGAGTATTTTCTTTGCCATTCTTTTTGGTTCCATTCTCTTGATATGTTCATAGAAATTTCATTTTCTTAATTGTGTTTGATACCTTTTCAAACTTGTCGTATAATTCTTGGTTCAATCTCAAATGGAAATTAAATTTGCTTCCTGTCACTTTTTTTGGTCCCAAGATTTTCCTTAGAAATTTTCTTTTTCTTTTCGATTTCCGTCAATCCCTTTCTGGCTAGTGTTTCCGCTGTGTATAAGCATTCTGGCTTCACTACCGTACTATAATGCTTGTATTTCACCTGATGGGAGAGTATTTTTAATTTGTATGTCTTTTCACAAATCCTGAAAGCTGTTTCCATCTTTCTCGACCTATCTTCAACTACAGCCTTTTCATTAACATTGGGAGTTAACATTTTACCAAGGTATTTAAACTTATGTGTTCTTTTAATATCACCATATTTAGTTTTCACTGTCCATGTCTGTTTTTTTGTCTCTATGTTCATGTATTCTGTTTTCTCAAAAGATATTTGTAGTCCTGCTTTCTCAGCTGTTTTCTTCAAGACTTCTATCTGTTTGATTGCAGTCTCCAGATCTCTTGCAAAGAACACAATGTCATCTGCTAAAGCAAGACATTCAAATGTTAAGCCCTTCTTCTGGTGTCCTAGTCTAATTCTGTTTAGGACGTTTGACTGACACATCACTTTCCACCATTCCCTGATGACCTTTTACAATAATAGAAAAATTATTCACAGATATATTGCAAGTGTGTTCATGATTTTGTGTTCATCCTGACTATTCTGCCTTCATCTGTGGTACTGTCGAGTTGTTTTCCTTATCTTTCCCTAGTTTCACTGCCTAATGGCAGTTTCATTATCACTACTATCACAATGTTATTTATGTAATATGAAGTCAACCAGTTCAATATGCAGTGACTATTTGTAACAAACCATAAACTCGCTGCCACAAAACTATGTGCTTGCAATGTTAAATTGATGACCTAGGAAACTGTTCATTAGAGTTTATTTGTGCTAGATTTAAAATAAGATCACATTTAAAGTTATCATGAATGTTTAGTAATCTCTGTGGTCAATTAGAGTAATAGCATATTTAAGATAAACAACCAATAATTTCAAAACAATACTTATATGGAATTGAAAGAAAATGGAGACCCATCAATAACCAGAGTTGAAGGAAGGCAGACTGCAGTGACAAAACCACAAATTTTTGTAAGAAATATTGTGTGTGTGTGTGTGTGTGTGTGTGTGTGCGCACGCTGGTTTTTTTGGTCATTGTTAGCACTTCATTCTTGAACTCCAGTAAATAATTGGTTTACTTTAATTACATTTTCAATACTAACATCGTCTCACTGCATTTCTCCGTGTTCCATTGTTGACAAAACAATATTTACTGTTTCAAAAAGAACTACGTGTTTGAAATACTATTAAACCAATTAAAGAGGCGTCCATAAAGTACTTGGTTTGGGGGTGGGGGATGGTGAAGGGGTTGTGTAAAAACTACGCTGGGCTATGTGGGGAAGGGAAGGGGCAAGTTCCGAGCCAGGCCACGTAGTTTTTAATTCATATTATTTGACACAGTTGAAATAAGGTACAAGACACAACAGCATGCAGATATTTATTTCACTTAGTTATATTCGTATGTGATTTAGATATTCTCATATTAACAGTACTGTACATGCTTGTATCTTAAGGTCATAGAATGGGCTGCATGCAGACAGTGCATCTCAACTAATTGACATGCTACAGTCAATACAATTCGAAAACCTTGGAGAGATGTTTTTCCAACAACTGATTGATTGCTAGTATCAACATTCATTCAGAATATTTATAATTACAGAAAAGTACATAAATATCAGTTGTGTTCATTAAATATTTAATAATTTTAATGATAGTCTGTTAAGAGAAAACAGTACACAATGTTTTCTAGAAGTAATAGGGGAAAAAAGGTATGTGCCACACGGCATGTGGGGGGAGGGGGGTAAGTGGGGGGAAGGGGTATCGAGGCGAAAGCCGTGTCACACTACGCGGAAAAAGAGGGGGGGGGATTTCAATGGGGGCAAAATGGAACCATGTAGTTTATGGACATTCAAACCTTCTGAGTTCAGAGGAGCTGCTGTTGCTTGGAAGGAATCTGACAGCACGGACCATGAAACAAACTCCGAACAGTCAACAAAAAGAACACACACAACAAGACAGAGCAAACACTTCTGATAGTATCAGAAACAGTACGTAAAGTTCAAACTATTGACTACTATCGAGAAACTGCTTTAAAATTGTTTAATGCACCTTATTCTCCTCAAACTACTTACTTTTTTAAGAACTGCCCTATTTTAAATAGAATTCAATGTTAAAATTTAAAGTAATAAATACTACAAAATGCAGCTTTATGCCATGGCGCAAATTACAAATGTCAGTGACATCATGCACAAGTTAATATTGTGGCTATGTGTGTTACATTCCTCATTTTCCAAGTTTTCAGTTATTTTTATCATTAACTGTTGGTTCTTTTCTGTTATTTATGTATTTTAATAGAAAATGAAGAATAGTTTTGGACAAAACGACAGTGGAAATTTACTGGAAACACTTTATTAGCTTTTCTCTCTCTCTCTCTTTTTTTTTTTTTAGAAAAAAAAATGTAATAGTAAATAACTAAACAAAATAAAATTGAAAAAAAAATAAAAGAATCTATGCAGATAAACATCACCTCTGATATGTGGTGGTTCCATATACTGTAGAATGTGGTTCACATACAATAATAATAAAAAATTGCTTTCTATTTTGCATTGCTACCAAAATAAAATTGTGATTACTGTGTCTAAACATATCGACATTAAGCACAAGGACGTTTATCTTTAAAACTAAATCCACAATGGAGTTATGCTTTCTGGAGTGTGTCTATGAAGTAGTGGTTTGATTAACATATCCCATTTATTTTCACTTTCTGTATTACAGAAACTGGAGAATAACATAACAGAATGTAAGAAACAATGGAGCAGGAAGAACCGCCGTGAGGCAATATTTATATGGAAGAGAAAAATAAATTACACCCAACACTCACCGAAGTTGAAGGGAGAGGGGCAGTAGCAGCAAAAAATAACACACAACTAAAAAAAAACACAATATTTCAGGTAAAACCCTTAGTCAAGAACATAGAAATATGTGGTCATGCTTGCACAAGCAGCTGCAGCCAATACAGCCAAATGCAATGCAACTGATCATTGGAGATGATGGGGGGAGCATAGCATAGCACAGCATAGTAGCATGATCTTTGATGGCTTTTAAAGTACAAAGATGTTTATGTAATTTATTTCTTGTGCTTATAACATTTAACTGATGTATTCCGCTCAATTTAATGTTTTAAATTTCGGAGAACTGAATAAATAAATAGCTTAAGACAAGAAACAAAACATAATCATAAGCAAAGTAGTGTGGTCTTTTTTCAATATTGTTTTAAGGATTGCTCTTCTCAAATACATAGAGATCCTTGGCCCATAATTGTTCCATCAAGAAATGATTTTAACACTTGCTCCATCCCTTGGTACATATAAGCAATTAGCTATTTCTGTAGATTTTAATCCAAACCATAGCTCTAAAATGTGGGGGGGGGGGGGGAAATCCAAATTGCTGTGTTCATTTTTCTTTAATATCTATTCAAATCTTTAGACACATGCAGTTTGGTTACAGATTTATAAAAGTATACATTCAGAATTCTTCTTTCCAGAAGCTGTGCTTATTTTCAAAACAAGCACAGCTTGGTTACCGTCTGTCTGTGAAATGTATAACTTGTATTCTGTGTGGTTAGTGTATTTTTGTTTGTGAAATGTGTAGTTTACAGGGCAAGTATTGGGGACCGTGCCTGTATTTACCTAGATAAGTGGTTCCCGCCAGGGGCAGTACTGCCCACTGGTGGGCGCTTAACAGTTCAAAGGGTGCATTTGTGGTTCAAGGCCAATTTGGGGGGGGGGGCACTGAGGACCAACCACCTGCCCCCTCCCCCTTTTTTCAGTATTATATAGGGTTTTAAGGGCTGCATCAAAGTAGTTTTTAAATACATTCCCATGATTGTATGTAGCCAGAAATTTATTAGCTAGGAAAAGCAGCAGATTTAAATGGAAGAGTGTGGTGATTTAAGATGGCTGATGACAAATGAGGCGCCAAATATCGAAAAATTAGTGTCATTACACCAAGTTCAGCCATCTAATCAATAATATGTTTTCGTTATGTGTATTTGTTAAATAAACTGTGATCAATACACCAATAGCATTTATATCTTTTAACGAGATAATTTTGGAAATATGTCCTTGTTTTCTAAATTTATGATACTATACAAGAAGGGGGGACAGTGTGTTATTTTTTTCTGGAAAGGGGGCAGTGGGTAATTTTTTCACAAAGAGAGTGGAAGACCGAAAAAGGTTGAGAACCTATGGCCTAGAGGATTGCGGAAAACTGTCTAAAAATCGTAATCAGGTTGGCTGGCATATGGAGTCCAGGGATTCGAACCTGGGTCCACTGTACCTCCTCAACCCAGCATGGTGGAACTTAAACACACGCAGCCCCCTCTGGTGGGTTCCTGCCCACACAGTTATGTATAAAACTTTGGCTGTACCACAATAAAAATTGAAATATGAATTGGCACAAGAAGTAAAAGCCTATGAAACTTTCATGACATAACTTTAATAGCCATTACATGCTCTAGGAATAAGGAGTTCAACTACTGTTTACATGGTTGTCCATTAATTTTGACACTTTTTTCTTCTGATATATTATAGCCTGCTTCAGGGTAACACTGCCTCCAATTGACCACTCAGTGAGCTGGATCTAACAAGTGGGAGTTGTTAAGAAATACACAGTGATCACAAAGCATTCCACAAATAAACTTATGTATATAGTAGTCCTTTTCTTTCTCTCCTTCATATGTCACTAATACTCCAAGAAAGAATCATCATTCAATTTAAGCTTATTAAATACTATTATTTATTTACACGATTCTTAGTGCCATTACTCATTCTTTCCTCAGATTTCAGGATCTTTGTTCAAGGTTTTTTCTCTGTCTTTGCTAAGCTGCTGTAGAACCCTCTGCACCTAGACTTCTAACCATTACATGTCTGACAATCTATCTTTTTCTGCTAAAGTCGACAAAAACAAAATTTTAGTAGTAATATTCCTACTCGTATCTTGTGTCCCAGCAGCATAAAATTATTGTGAATTAAAGTCTCTTTTGCTACCATGATCATATACTACTACAGCATTTATTGTTTGTTTATTATAAAAAGACAAAAACTGGTTCGTTTTAATTCAGTACAATACACCATTCATACCTGTAATGTTTCCTTCGATGGTTCTGGTGATACATCTGGTATTATTAAGCCAGGAGGATCATCATATGGGTCTTCTAAAATAACGGTATGAGTAATTCTGAAATGTATATTAAAAAAATTAGCTTTTCTTGCACAATTTAACTGGTTGCTTCTAATTATCAATATATTTTAGACCCTTCCTATACTCTGAACTTTAAGAAAACTTTCAATGTCCATTAGCTTTTAGTTCATTGTGTGTGTCAGACTTTAAAAACAAATGTTTTTAATTGTTTCCCTAAAAATATCATTCAAGGAAAAAGTAAAGTTAATTCATATTCCAACTAGTCAAAAAGCAGCTGTACAATCTGACCTTATATCCTGGTATGGTCGGTGATCTGTATCGCATATTGCTTCATTCAATTTAAGCAGTACTTCATGGCCTTCTGTTATTTCTCCAAAGACACAGTGTTCACCATCTAATGACTGAAGATCCTTTGCAAGAGTTATGAAAAATTGGGAACCAAACCTGTATTAAAAAATAAGACCAACATTGAAAAGTTCTTGAATCTGAAACAAAAATTGCTTCATACAAAATTCATAAAACTAAGATCACACAAGAGTATCCAACAGAGTTTTAAATTAAGTTAAAACAATGTGAAAAGGAAGTAAAAAATTACAGACATACCCAAATGACTTTTATATTTAACAGATAAGATAAAATTTTATTACAAATACCATTAGCTGACATCAAAATGCACAAGTACTCAAACTGCATTTTTTTTTCTTCAGGAATGTGAACCAGAATTATCTCGTAATATAAAATTAGATTGACAGCTCGAAATAAAGTTCAAGACTAGCAATGCACCAAACATAAACAATGACTCATTGGGTAATATAAATGAAACTGTTCAGTTTAATATGGAAAAATAAACCCACACACGACAAAAATTGAAAGGGATAATGCAACAAGAAACAGTACACAAAAACACAATATTTAAGGACTTATCCTTTCTCATGTAAGTAAAAATATATGGCTGAGCTCATGTGGGCTCCCACAGTCAACACAGTCCAACTAATAGTGATCCGGAATACGTTATTTCACTAATTCCCATCTCCAGAGTTTGAATAGGTTTCAGGGAGTTCTCTGATGGCTCTGACTGTAAAATAGTTACTGTGGCCATGTTGTGTGCAGCAACAGGATGATCTAGATTTTGGGAATAAACTTTGTCTGTAAGTAGTCAGTATGATGGATAACTGGTTGTGGCGAAGCCCATTTAGGAACTCGGGCAATAGAGGCAGCCAAGCAGCTACATGAGGTTGGATGTGGTAATGATGGTATGGCCTATGATGGGGTAGGTTTCACCAATAGTAGGGTTACGTTAGGTTGTAGCAGGTGGATGCATATTACATGTTTTGCAATGAGGCCTATTACAATGGAAGTAGCAGTAGCATGGTATTTGTGCACAATTTTTGGGTTAGAAGGCATGCTGAACGTGATGCAGGGTGTTGCATCCAACCACCACAACCTAATGTGAACGAACCACTGGTGAAACCTAACCCGTCATACGAGAGTGGTCCGATAAGTACTTAGCTTACAAAAGAAAAACGAAAATTTTGGAAAAGTGGCGATTTATTTCTCAACATATACTCCTTTTAGTTCGATACACTTGCCCCAGCAACGCTCCAACTTCTTTAACCAGTCTGAAAAATACGTTTTCTGGAGATCTGCAAAGTAGGTCTCCATGGTGGCGATAACCTCCTCATCCGACTCAACTTTCTGCCCGGCGAGTGTCTTCAAGTTTGGAAACAAAAAGAAGTCGCACGGGATCAAATCTGGAGAATATGGTGGATGGGGCAGCAGTTCGTAGCCCAATTCAACCAATTAGGCCATGATGACGGGGGAGGTGTGAGCCGGTGTGTTGTCATGGTGGAAGAGCACTTTTTTCTTCACCAAATGGGGCCGTTTTTTTCTGCAATACGGCGTTGAATCGGCCCAATAATTCGGCATAGCAAAGCCCTGTGATCATTTTGCCTTTCTCCAGGTCGTCAGTGTAGAACACACCTTGTGAATCCCAGAAAACCGTAGCCATCACCTTTCCGGCCGATGGGACAGTCTTTGCCTTTTTCAGAGCACGTTCGCCAGGTAAAGTCCACTGTTTTGACTATTCCTTGGTCTCTGGTGTGTATCAGTGGATCCATGTTTCATCAACGGTCACGTAACGACACAGAAACTCCTTCGGATTGCGCTTAAACAGTGTTAAACACTGCTGTAAAATGGTCTCACGGTTACCCTTGTTGTCCGGAGTGAGCAAACGCGACACCCATCGTGCCAACAGCTTTCTATGCCCAAAATTTCATGCAAGATATGACCCACCCAGTCTTTTGAGATGCCTACTGTCCCAGCAATCTCGCGCACCTTCAATCGGCGGTCTGCCAATACGAGATCGTGGATTTTTGTCATGTTATCCTCCATGGTAACTGTTTACGGGGTACCTGGGCGTGGCTCCTCAAAAACCGACGTGCGTCCACGTTGAAATTCATTAAACCAATTTTTGACAGTTGCCATCGAAGGAGAAGAGTCACCGTACACAGCATAGAGGCACTCTTTGATTTCGCTGCGCGATTTTCCTTCCAAAAACATGAATCGGATCACCGACAGATATTGATCTTTTTCCATTTTTCTAAAAATTCATGGACACACCCACTTTCACACACGATCAAAACAAAACTATGAGTCCGATTTGGCTGAAATTTTAACAATAGCCATCCTAAGATAATGTACTACACGATAATAAATTTCTCTGACGACGGTGGAAGAGAGGCTAAAGACTTATCGGACCTACCTCATAGGTTATGCTGCCATTACCACATACCCTCTCATATACCAGCTCACCAACTCCATTGCCAAAGATTTTCCACCAGCATCACCAGGAACCACTTATCGGTCAGAATGAATGGTCACACAAAAAAAAAATATTCCCAAAATCTAGACCATCCTTATGCTGCCCATGTCAGCTCCCACAACTCTCATGACCCCAATAACTGTTTCATAGTCAGAGTCATCAAAGCACTCCTTGAAACCAAATCTCCATTCGAACTCTGAGTTGTGAATTAGCCTAACAACATATTCTGGATGCTACAACACCTGCCTTCGTTCTAGAGCCTCCGTCCCAGACAATACTCAACGTATCAAGAGCACCCCGTCACATCCAATCTAGTGCCAAAGGTTGTACAGGGAGTGCGGAGCTCTACCTCCATGAATCCTACGGGATGCGGCAGGAGCCGTCAGGACACCGTGACCTTTTGTATGTGCCCGCACAAGCTCAGCAATACGTTTCAACATACCGAGTGTTGATTTGTACTTTTTTAATGTTGTAGACAACTTAATATCTAACCTAAACTACTTTGCAATTTTTGAAGTTTCTACACCACCTGACTGTGAAAAAGTAGAGTAATCCTTAACGCATAGTGACATACCACTTCCATTGTTTTTTCAGAACATTCTTAGTTTTACAAACATCTGATAAAAGTAGAAAATCAATCAATAAAGAGAAACTGATAATACAACAGAATTCATCCTGTTCTCTACAGCTAGTTACCACCGCCATAAAAAAATATTGTAAAAAATGTTAACAGAAAGATTACACTAAAATAAGAATAGAAAGATAAGGGAGAAAAAAATTTCACTCACATATTATTTCCACAATTCACCATAGACAATAGGCCAGCTTTGTCATGCTTAATTTTTGGAACCAATTCTCCCTCATAATATTTTGCCCGGTCACCATGGATTTTGCTGAAAATAAAACATATCACATGATGATCTGCTCTACCTCAGTAGCTCACCAAACATAATTTTTAAAAGTGTACAGTTACATACCTATAGATGGACTCGCCATTTTTTCCAGAACCAGTAGGATCTCCAGTTTGAGCAATAAAGTTATGTTGAATTGAATGAAACAAACAAAAGTTGTAATATTTAACTTTGCAAAGTTTCAGGAAATTCAGGCAAGCTGTAAAAGACATTAAACATTAAAAGAAAAAAATACTTAAAATTTGAAGCAAAGAAACAGTCACTTATAGTACACACAAAAAAAGAATTTAAAAAAATCAAATCGAATTATCATGGGATATTAACTTAAGAGTGGCAACAAAGAATCGTCTCTTGTCACATTAACAGGCATAGCGGCACAATTTAAATTTATATATATTAAACATTTGGATAGGAGAAAAATCACCGCTTACCATAGAAGAGGATTCCTGCGGCATCAATACACGAAAAAAACACGTACACACACAGAGTATAAAATTTTCGAGCCTATGGCTCTTCTTCAGTAGTAGTGAGATGGCTGCATATTGGAGGGCCGGCAGCCAACTGAGTAAGCCCGCAAGGCGGGTAGCTCATGGTGGGAGAGGGAGGGGGGAGAGAAACAACTTGGTGGGGAGTGAGGGTGGGGGTAAAAATGCATAAGCTCAAAAATACTAATAAGTAGATAATAAACATGTCCTTAAGGAGCCGTCGCGGAAGCGCGGTAGACGTCAGCTGATGGTCCTAAATAGCCTATTAAGTAATGGATGTATGTGCAAAAAACTGAGAAATATGTAAATCAAAAAATTTAAAAAATTGGAAATTTAAAATTAAGCAAAATTGGAAGTTACAAACTAAAAAAGATAGGCTCTGGCAAGTGTTGGTTCTGTGGGAAAAGGTAGGAGGTGAGCGGACTGGGTGGAAGGAAAATTGGTGCTATCTTACATTTAGTACTGGTGGTTGTATGGTACCCAGTTGGTACTGATAAGCCAGTTCCCACATTCTGAGTTCCGAAATGCTGCTTCTGTTCGAGAGGATTCTGATGGGGCAGACCGCAAAACATGTGTTAAGGTTGTTGGTGCCATGATAAGATACAGGGTGGTCAGGGTTCTGGGTAATATCGATTGTCTGTGTCAATTCATTCTGATGGCCAGTGGATTTATTGTCAATGGTTGCAGGCGGGAGGATACACACGTGGCAAGTCCTGTGATGGGAAAGCTTTCCACAGTTACGGAGTTGGTTAAGGTGTTGGAAGGTGGGTGCACACTGCATAATTTGCAGTGTGATCTGTTGCAAGGAAACACAAACCTTGGGGCTGTCTTGCAGGCTGGGGGCCCCATGTTTCTTGACCAAGAGTTGGTTGAGGTTTGGAGGTCTGCTGAAGCACATTCTGAGTGGGTGAGGGAGGATTTTTGGAAGGCGGTTTCTCATCTCAGGGCAGGCTTGAAGGAAGTCATAGCCTTGTCGCAGGACTTGATTGACGGTTTCCAAACCCGGGAAATATCGGGTGATCAAAATGGTGCTATGGTTCGTTTTAGAGTGTTGCGGGCTGTAGATAGGTTGAGTGGGTTGTGATGTGCCCCGTGAAACTTGTTTGTGAACTAAATCTGGTGGTTAGGGACTGTGCACATACTACGTGGCTCGGTCCAGGGAGGGGAGGGGTTGGCTGGAAGGCTATGCTGGGCTATGTGAGGGGAAGGGGGTTTCCGAGCCAGACCACGTAGCTTTTTTTTCGTGTTATTTTTCACAGTTAAAATGAGGAACAGAACTCTCAACAGCATGTGAATATTTATTTCCTTCAGTTAATTATCTCCGCATGTAATTTACAATAGCCTGACGAGAAAACAGTACAAAATGTCTTCTGGAATCAAAAGGGAAAAAAGCTACATGGGGGGGGGAGGGGGGGTAGATGCCTGTTCATTGGAACATATGTGACTCATATATACATAAACATTTGGATAGGATAAAAACCACCACTTACCACCGTAGAAGAGGACTCCTGTGGCGTCGATACACGAAAAAAATACGTACACACATGGAGTATAAAATTTTCGAGCCTATGCCTCTTCTTCAGTAGTAGTGAGATGGCTGCATGTTGGAGGGCCTGCAGCCAACTGAGTAAGCCCGCAAGGCGGGTAGCTCATGGTGAGGGGGAGAGGGAGGGGGGAGGGAAACAACATGATGGGGAGTGAGGGGGGGGGGAAAAATGCATAAGCTCAAAAATACTGATAAACAGATATTAATCCTGTCCATACGGAAGTGCGGTAGACGTCAGCTGATGGTCCTAAATTGCCTATTAAGTAATTGAAAAAAAAAACTGAGAAATATGCTAAAAAAATTAAAATTTAGCAAAATTTTAAGTTACAAACTAAAAAAGATAGGCTCTGGTGAGCGATGGTTTTATATATATATAAATAACTGATTTTATTTCTGCGTTATTACTGTTTTTATTTGATTTAATGCAATCAAAAGCCACTGATAAGCACGTTAAAATAAGGGCAAAGGAAAGTGATGCCACTTATAACACTGATACAGGAAAGAGATAAAGATACATACAAAATTAAAATTTTTGGAAGCAAAACATTTGTCAGCAGAAGAATACGACGTGTAAAAGTGTTTAGGAAAATTTTGATGCTTTGTGCATGTCTATCTTTACAGTACATAGACACTCTCCATGGAATCATTTATTCTCACTCTTATTTTCAAACATAATGGAAAAGGAAAACTGATCATGAGGCAATGTTAAAATAGAAAAGAAAGAATAAATTAATCCCATCATTCATCATTAACCAAAGTTGAAGGAAACAGGGCTGCAGGGGCAGAAAACACCACACAAACACAATATTTCAAACATAAGCACACAACCTTAACTCGTGATTATAAAACACATGGTTTGATGGTTCAGGGGTTAGTTTTTTTTATTCTTTTTTGTGGTAGCCCTGTTTCCTTTTAGTTTGGTCAATTATGGGACTACTCAACATGCACATTATTATTACTGTAGGCCTACGCAGTACGAAACTGTACATTCTTAAAATCATTTATTTGTTTCATCTTTTCTCTGTCAACTGCTACTGCTCGTATCGTGGTTATTGAATTGAAGTCTATGACTCCATACTACCAGCAGATACATATTCTAATACTGTGGTTTTACTGCTTATTGTAAATTCACTTATACCGAGCTATTGTTTCATTTATAATAATAAAATTAAGGAAGGATAGGGAAAATAGCCGTCTCTTGCCACAGATGAAGACAGGAGAGCAAGGACTAACATGTTTTATAATATTTTGGAATCAACCTTAAACATGATTGTGTGTGTTCGTGGTTTTCTTTGTGTGTGTATACGTGTGTTCACGCTGGCCCTTCTGTGGGTTATTACCCCTATCTTTGGCCTTATTTTCATTACCTAATGGAAGTTTTATTGACACTATCATCAAATTTTTAATACTAATTCATTCATTAAAGATAGAATTTTCAAAGAAACAGCTTCAACATAAATAAAAAGTTAACATATAAAATTATTCTATGGTATACATATTAGAAGGACCCATCATGAGCAAAGAAAAAAATTTCCTCCTAAAGTGTAAAAATGGTTCATATTGGGCCAACAAGGCTGTGAACAAATAATTGGCCCAACATGGATGTGAACAAATAATTCAATTCAAAGAGCAAACGATGCCAACTAAACTACTGCTTAAGTACTAAGAAATAATGTTAGTGACACAGTTCTTCAGTTTCTGGATCTTTCAATTATATTCAGAGGTGACACGAACCCATAACGTCTAATTTAAACCCACAAAACTAAAAATAGGAATAAAATTGCATGTAAAATTGTTTTCAGTGTACTCTTTGTCACCTAAAAACAACCAACAAGTGAACATAAACCATGTTTTTTTTTTACTTGTGGCTTTACACCTCGTCGACATCGAGGTCATTAGAGGCAGGATGGGACTGGGGAAAAGGAACAGGAAGGAATTCGGGCATGGCCTTTTAAAGGAAGCATCCCGGCATTTGCCCGGAGTGATTTGGGGTAACCATGGAAAACAAAAATCGGGATGTCCATACACGTATTTGAACCGGCGCCCTTCTGAATGCGAGGTCAGAGCGTTAACCGCTCACCCACCATGCTCGGTCTAAACACCGTTTCAAAGGCGACAAAAAACATTCTAACAAATTATTCAAAGCACTGGTAAGCAAATGGAAAATGATATTATAGTTCAATTCTATGGATTCTGAGTGGCAAGAAGATAATCTGGATAAACAAAGAAGCCTCTACCATTGCTCCACTACTTTTTCTACAACATTTAATATTGTTTCAATGACTAGAAAGAGTACTAAGGTGATGTGACAATCCAGTTCACTCTCCAGAAGATGCCCACAGAACATAACTGGCACTAAGATGCCATGAGGCCCCATATGAGAGAAAGTCAAAGTTTATATCATTGTGATGAAGAAACATACATTCCGTTGTGAGTATTTATGCAAAGGTTATTACTTCTCTACATAACTGCCAAACAATGCCAGAACTTTTGCCACTAATGGATTACCTGGTTGCAGAATGCCTCATCATATTTACCAAAGAAGTGTTTCATTTTATCATTATCCTAGAAATGCCATCCACATATTGGGGCTCTTCATACAAGGAAAGAGGGAGAAGCCACTAAGCATAAGGCAGAATAAATTTAGAGGATGGAGCAAAATATGGTACCACACTCTTTCTTGAACTGAGAGAGTTGGTATACTGTCATGGACTAAGCACAAGACTTGCATCACAGTCTTACGATGTTTTACCTTGATAGGTTCCCATATATTGCATATAAGTCATTACTGCGGCCTCACTTAGAATATTGTTGTTCTGAATGGGGTCCCCATCAAAAACAGTTAAAGGAGGCATTGGAGAAGGCCCAAAGAAGAACCGTCCAATTTGTGACAGGTATAATTGGAGGGAAAGCATAAGTGCGATATTGAAGCAGTTAGGTTGGGAAGAACTGGAACACTGAAGGCATTGCTCTCAATAGAAGCTAATTGAAAAATTCCCGACTGACTTATTTTGGAATGGCAGCAAACCAATATTACTACCAGCAACATTCATATCTAGGAATGACCGCGAAAATAAGATAAGAGAAATCAGAGCCAGAACCAATTTATTTCTATACTCATTTTTTCCACGAGCTATTATGTAATGGAATAGAAAGGATTTACTGGATGAGTAAACATAAAATCGGATAGCGGTAGCTCTCGAAAAATCACTCTGGCCATCCTGATGTGGGTTTCCCATGGTTTTCCTCACTCCAGGTGAATGCCGGGATGGTTCCTCAAAATAGACCATGGGTGCCTCCTGCCATATCTCAGATATATACCTTCCAAATTATTACACGTTCGGATAGTTTCAATGTACTCTCCACCAAACACTTTTAGTGAATCGCAGAGCAATAATAATCTACTATATCATTTTGTAAGCTCATTCACGCACCTCGATAGCTATTGGCTGAAGAACGGTGTCACATGTCAGCCTTCGCTCGCAAAAAAGCGACCAGAGATACTATTAGTAGAAATTCGTGGTTATGTTCACAATTTAATAGCCAAGCAACTGCTACCAAATTAATTGCCAGAACACATTCATTAAGTATGCTTTTCGTAGTGTTTCATAGTTAAAAAAATACTTATAAATTTTGCGGCTGAAAAAACGTTGATCTGCTTTTCAATAACATGTTGCTAATGAAAGCATCTTAAAAAATTAAATTAATCATGGTCTCTACTGTAACCATGAATTCCAATTGTCATTCTGGCTTAGCATAAATTTCAATTTAATTAAAACTGTTACTAATGTTGTTGCTTGACCAAAGTTTATGCATTAGGGTTTATTTGCTTTTCAGGTATTTTACTGACCACTTTTGTCAATGGTCTTTATTCATGTTCACTGTACGTGAGTTATTAGGTTATTTTAAGTGAACATCAGGCCAAATATGTTACCGAATCAAGTATTCTGGTAATCCATTTCTTCAGAGTTACTCAACTGTTTAATAATATTGAATGTGAATTAAGTTCTCTGGCCGTCACAGATACTATGACCAATAATTACGTTATGTATGTTTTCCCAGTTACAAAAAACAGCGTGATGCTTTTGAAGCAAACAGGAACTTTTTTAAATTTTGCAGAGTGAACTTTAAGGGTCAAATACAAGTCAAGTTTATATTTAAGCAAGTTTGAATCAATGACCTCTGAAACAAATATACGATTGCGCTATCGTCCCTGTTCGTGATTAATCCGTACCTGAATTAATGCTGCTGAGATCTTCAAGCTCAAGAGATTTTATTCACCCTAAGAGTGAAACATAGGTCAGGTTCATATTTGGTCAGATCAGGTCAACCTGTTATAATCTTTGACCCTAAAAATTGGAACTATTCTAGACCCGTGACGATACGCAAAAAACGGTCACGGGCTTATCCTAGAAATAATAATATTGGAAAAGAAGTCTCAAAAGTAGGCTATTTAGTGGTTATTGGTTGGCCCTTTTGAATGTAATGAATCACAGAACCCATGACCTTACTGAGCAACATCTTCCCTGCTGATTCTTCTCTCTTCACCTTATTTGGCATCAGTGGCGATGAACATATCCGTTCTTTAGGGGGCATCCATCAATTACATGTATCCCTCGGGTGAGACTTCGTGAGATCTGTCTGGAACTCTCCCCCACCTATTGTGAAGTCTTGCTCTAGGGACCCCTCCACCTTTCCCCTTGCTGACGACCTCATTATTATGGGGACCCCCCTTTTTTTCTTTCTTTTTTTTTTAAAAAGAGGCAGTGAGACCCTGTGACACCCCCCTAACGTTGTCGTAAGTAGTTTATAGACCTTTTTTTTTTGCTATACTGCTCTTAAAAAAATGACATGAGATTTCTATCAACAAGGTGAAGAAGTTTTTGGAGAGAATCAGGTGAGGCAAGGATGAAGGGAAGTATGTACTAGGACAGGTGTGTGGGGTCACAGATCTAGGAAGTGTTCCAAGGCACTGAGGTCCTGACAGTGTTGAATGTTTGTGTAGAGGGAAGTTACATCAATGGAGACTAGGAAGGAGTCTGGAGGTAGAGGTGTGCGGACTGTGGATAGATGTTCAAGGAAGTGTGGAGTATCCTTGACATAGGAGGGAAGACTCTGTACAAAGGGTTGGAGATACTGATCCACCAAGGCTGAAATCCATTCAGTGGGCAACCGATATGCCGTAACTATAGGTCACTCTGGGTTGCCAACCTGGTGGATCTAGGGAAGAAAGGTACAGGGTGGATGTATGGGGATTCTTGGGAGTTAGGAGGGAGATGGACTGGGGAGAGAGACCTTGTAAGGAGCCCTGCAGGTCCAGGAACATTTTTATTTCCTGGCATATGGAGATGGTGGGATCTGCAGGGTGTGGCTGCTTCATGTTTGCATCAGACAGCTGCCTCAGGGCCTCATAGTGATTGTGGCCCATTACTACTGTGGTTGAGCTCTTATCAGCAGGGACGATGATAATGTTATGGGTTCGGGATAATTCTCTCATGGCTTGAGTTTCTATGGTGTTGAGATTTTTGAAGTTTGGAATGGACTTTAGAAAAGAGGCTGAAGACAGAGTGGAGGTGAGGAACTCTTGTAACAGAGGATGGTTTTGTGGGAGATGAAGGTTTAAATTGTTGTAAGCTGGTCTACTGTAATTATTGCTATGTACTTTAATCTCAGTAATGTAATGATACACTTGTCAATCATCAACAAAGTCAGTTTTGCACAGCTGCAACATTTATGCTGCTGTTTCCTTTTGCAGGTTTTTTATGCTTAAGCATGAGGAATCATGGTATACAGTATTTAGTCTAGCAGAGTATGTCATACAATGACCCATGGCTGATGCAAACTCCTTGCACTACCATCTTCATAGTGATTTACCAACCTAAGGGCTCCAATGTATCCACTTGTTTTCTGAACTGGTGCCCTATAACAGCATCTCTATAAAAAAATCCTTATAGTTTAAAAATAATTGTTTCAAAAAAACCAAAACTGCTTTTGAAAAAACTCACAAAATATTTTAAAATATAACTTTATACCTTGCTTAGAAGAAAATAAATCTAAATTTACAATATTTTAAATTATTGAAATTTTTACATTAATCAGTTATTTTTGGAGTCAGTGCCAGCTTTCACAACATGAGGAACAATTTATTGCACTTCATTTGCTGTTTGAGGTGAAACGAGGAGAGCAAACAAAAATTCCTATTTTACTGCATGTAGTGAGATGAATACTGTTTAGGCGAACAAATTAGACGGTATTTTAATCTGTGGCACAGCATTATTGGTGGTCAAGGCATATCTCTGACATTACTCTGTCAGTTGGCAGGCTTTAGTAAATATAATATCAGTGTATCATCTGTGTTGTTGTTGTTGTTGTTTAGGTTTTAGGGCGCGTCGACGACGAGGTCATTAGCGCCCTAACAAAAACCAGGCGTGACAACGTGGCGAAATTGCCGTCTGTGTGGCCGACTGTAAAGGGGTCGGCCACAGAGACAGCACAATAAAATACTAACATACTAACTAAAATACCGTCTGCGTGGCCGACTGTAAAGAGGTCGGCCACACAGACGGCAACATAAAATATGAAACTGTGACTAAAATATAAAATTACATACATTAACTGGTTGGCTGTAGATGGGCCAACCAGGTTAAAAAACAAGTTAGATGGCTGGCTGTAAAAGGGCCAGCCATATAAGCAGTGTCACAAGTAAAAACAGTACTTGGATTGGTGGTTGTAAACGGCCACCAATCCAATTTAAAACCTAGGCCGATCTGCCCAAAATTTTTGGGACAAGACCGGCCAAGCAACAAAACTTTAAAACCTTAGCCACGTTGTCACGATCATCGTTTAAAATAAGGGACAGATCGTTGGCTAAGCCAACGTCTGCCCTTAGATCTAAAAACAATACACATTCAGTTAAAATGTGGCGTACCGTCAAAGGTACGCCACAAGCATCACATTCCGGAGGGTCCTCTCGGCGGAGAAGAAAGCTGTGCGTCAGAGGACAGTGCCCTATTCGGAGGCGAGTAAGGAGAACCTCATCCCTCCTCGCCCGCTGGAAGGAGCTGCTCCACGGCTGAACGGTCGGTTTGACCAGCCGGAGCTTATTATGCTCAACTTCCAGCCACTGCCTCTGCCAAACATCAAAAACAAATCTCTTCGCCGCCGAGGCAAGGTCTGACTTTGGGACCGGTTCAAAGTCGGTTCTGACCTTGTCGCAGGCTAACTTGGCAGCTTCATCAGCTGCCTCGTTCCCTCTGATTCCCACATGGCCCGGTACCCAGCAGAATAACACCTCCTTTCCACGAGATTGAAGGGAAAGGAGGGCGTCCTGGATGTCCTGGACTAGACGATCTGCTGGATACATATTTCCTATGGCCTGAATACAGCTGAGGGAATCACAGCATATGATGAACAACTTATCGCGCATTACTTTCATATGCTGGAGCGACTTCAACACGGCATAGCATTCGGCAGTGTAAACGCTGCACCTGCCGTCCAATTTGAATGTGTAAGTCGCTCGAGGGAACACTACGGAGCAACCAACTCCGTTAGCCTGCTTAGACCCATCCGTATACACCGGGGTAAACGTGTGATACTGGTTTAAAACATCTCTAAAAATTCTGATAAAAACATTATCGGCGGTACACAGCTTGTTGTGCCGCGATAATTCTAAAATTGTTCTGGGCCTCTTTAAAAGCCAGGGAGGAGATTTACTCCAACCCTGGTGATAAAAAGAAGGAAGCTCGAATCCATATTGTTCTAAAATAGCCTTTGTACGGTAGCTGAACGGTTTAGTGGCTCTATGCCGGTTGGTATAGAGCCGCTCGTAGTTGGGATGGAGCACTATGTCGTGCACGGGACTGCCAGGTGTTATGGCAACGTGCAGGTAGTGTCGCACCATGAGGAGTTGCCGACGGATGGTAAGCGGCGGCTCGCCCGAGTCAGCACAAATGCTGACAATAGGGCTGGTGCGATATGCACCTATGGCGAGCCGAATTCCTGCATGGTGGACACTATCCAATATACGCAGATAACTGTCCCGTGCCGAACCATAGACTATACAGCCGTATTCCAACCGTGACCGTACAAAGGCTCTGTAAAATTGTAGCAGGCAGGAGCGGTCAGCGCCCCATGACCTGCCACACAGACATTTTAAAAGGTTAAGAGCTTTTAAGGCCCTGGCTCTCACATCTTTTAGATGCGCAAGCCAGTTAAGCCTTGTGTCAAAAATGAGGCCCAGAAATCTAACAGTATCACTAAAACTTAAAACGGTGTTCCTCAGGGTAAGGTGAGGCTCTGGTAAAAGGCTTCTGCTGCGAGTAAAAAGTACACACCGGGTTTTCTCAGCGGAGAAACGAAAACCGGTGTGCACTGACCATTCATCCAGCCTGTTCAGCGTGAGTTGCAACTGCCGCTCAGCGCTTCTCAGGCTGGACGCTACGATAAAAATTAAAAAGTCGTCCACATATAAGGAGTACCGTAGGGGACTCCTTATAATGGCTGCTATGCTATTAATAGCGATGGCAAAAAGTGTAACGCTTAAAACTGACCCCTGAGGGACACCGTTTTCCTGAATAAAAAGATCAGACACTTCACTACCGACTCGGTACCGGAAGCAACGACCAGATAAAAAAGATTTTAAAAAACGGGGAAGGTTACCCCTAAAACCCCATTCATGTAACTGTTTTAAAATAACATGCCGCCAGGTAGTATCGTAAGCCTTTTCAAGATCGAAAAAAACACCCACGAGGTGTTGGCTGCGGATGAACGCATCCTGTATTGCCGCCTCCAGGAGGATCAGGTTGTCCAAGGTGGAACGGAACTTCCTGAATCCACACTGAAAGCGGCTCAGGAGATTACGGGATTCAAGACACCAGACGAGGCGGCGATTCACCATCCTCTCCAGTGTCTTCCCCACGCAGCTAGTCAAGGCAATACTACGATAACTACCTGGCAACAATTTGTCCTTGCCAGGTTTTAAAATGGGAATTAATGTTGCTTCTTTCCACGAGTCGGGGAAGTGTCCTCCGGTCCAAATGTCGTTAAAAATATCTAGAAGGTACTTTTTAGCATCCTTACTGAGATGCCTCAGCATCTGGTACTGGATCAAATCAGGCCCTGGAGCAGTGTCATTTGCGCTGTTCAACGCACTCTCCAGCTCCCAAGATGTGAATGGGCAGTTGTAGGCCTCTGAATTCGACGAATCGAAGCACAGCGGGCGCCTCTCGGCAGCGACTCTACGTCGCTGAAACCGAGGGTCAAAGTTAGCGGACGAAGTGATGGCGGCGAAGTTCTCCGCCATCAGCTGCGCTATGCTTCGTTCGTCAGTAATTATCCGTCCGTGATCCAGTAACCCAGATACTGGTGGGCGGGAGTACCTTCCAGATATACGGCGAATGGACTCCCATACTTTCGACGAAGGCGTGGAACGATTTATATTGCTCACAAAGTTCTGCCATGACCTCTTCTTGCTCTCCTTAATAACTCGACGCGCCTTAGCTCTGGCAATACGGAACGCTGCTAGGTTGTCAGATGTGGGGCACAACCTAAAGCGACGCAACGCCCGTCTGCGACCCTGGATGGCGGAACGACATTCATCGTTCCACCAGGGGACGGGCGTCCTTCGCAGCGTTCCGGAGCTCTTCGGCATGGAAACGTCAGCTGCACGGTGAATCACTTCTGTGAAGTGATTCACCTTCTCCTGTATACTGCCACAGGGTTGCAGTTGTACAGCACGGCAGTAGAGCTGCCAATCTGCACAACTGACGTTCCATTTACGTCGGTTATTTCCTCCTCCACGTTCACACTCAACGTGCATCCAAATTGGGAAGTGGTCGCTTCCATGTAGGTCGCGATCCACCTCCCACTGCACGGAGTCCGCGATGGAGGGGGAGCACAAGGAAAGGTCAATGGCAGAAGACGTACCGGTAGCAGTGGTGAAATGAGTCATTTGCCCTGTATTCAGGATACAAATTTCCTCCTGCTCTATCAATCTACCAACCACTCGGCCCCTGGGGCAATCGGTGGTGGAACCCCACAACGCACTGTGGGCGTTGAAATCTCCCAAAAGGAGAAAGGGCCGAGTGAGTTGTCGTATAATGCCAACCAGGTCGTCGTAGCCGACTGACACACTGGGTGGCAGATAGACAGAGCATACGGTCAGTTGGATTGGACCGTGTATTTTCACCGCTACTGCTTGTAGATCAGAGGTGAGAGCAATGGGTTCGGAGTGGACAGTGTTCCGAACAAACACGGCCACTCCGCCCTTCGCTCGATCACCCTCGGTATCGTCCTTCCGGAATATGTCATAACCTCTTAGCACTGGCTGATGTTGTGGTCTAAAATGTGTCTCCTGTATGCAGAGACACAATGGATTAGACCGTGCTAAGAGTTGGACTTCCTCTTTGTGAGCCTGAAAGCCGTTTACGTTCCACTGAAGTATGGGAGCCATTCTACCTATTTAAAACCACCCGCCCCGGGTCGGGTGGGTCAGGGTCTGGTGTCTGCTGAGGAACGGGACCAGGGTCTACGTCCACCAGCATAACGTCATCTTCGGGGTCCGAAGACGACTTTTGTTCTGATGCCTCGGCGTCTTGGGAATCTTTCTTCCGCCGAGGCCTTCCCCCCTTCTTCCCCCTGCCAGTTGGGGAACTGGGTGGGGAAGTAGAAGGGGACTTCAAGAACACAGTGGGGTCCGTGTGTTTAAACTTCGGACCCCGTAACCTTCTGCACAGTTTGCCATCCGCTTCCGTCAGATGGCGTTAATGCTGCTACTGAGGCTGTAGATACAGCTTTTGCCATGGGTGCTGCTTCTGCTGTTGCAGAGGCACCCACGGCTGCAGCTACTGGAGCGGATGGCCGTGCTTTCGCTGGTGGACTTGATGACCCTGCTGCTGTATTGGTCGAGTTAGCAGAAGCGCTACTACCGACGACCGCGGTCCTTGGTGTTAGGACCTTTGTGGGCTGCGCACCACATTTACACTGGCACGAGCATGTCGTGCTCGTGCCCGTGTCTACAACGGCCGTCTGCGTAGCAACGCTCTCCTTCCTGACGGGAGTTGATAACGTTTTGGCGAAACTAGTGGCGAAGACCGGTGGCGCCAGCGCCTTGAACCGTTTCTTCGCCTCGCCAAAGGATATTCTTTCCTTAGTCTTCAACTCCTGTACCTTCTTTTCTTCAAGGTACACTCGACACTCCCTGCTCCAGGCTGGATGAGACCCGGAGCAGTTGACACACACCTGTGGGAGGGTACAACTACTGCCTGGCTCGTGTGCAGCCTTTCCACATTTCCCACAGGTGGGGTTGCCCTTACACGTCATTGTCGTATGCCCGAACCGTTGGCACTTAAAACAGCGCATAGGGTCCGGGACATACGGACGGATATTAAGATTTAAATAGCCGGCCTTGATGGCTTTGGGCAACGTTGGAGTGTCGAACGTCAGAACGAAGGTGGCAGTCTTCTCAAGATTGCCGTTAACCCTTCGTTTTATCTGCCTAACCTCGACCACATGTTCAATTGACCATTCCTTAAGGAGTTCCTCGGGCTCAATATCGATAAGGTCGCGGCACGTGACCACGCCTTTACTCGAGTTAAGAGTTTTGTGGAGTTCGCACTTTACTGCGAACTCCCCGAGCTTCTCAGACTTAAGGAGAAGGACAGCCTGCTTGTTGGTGGTTGTCTCCAACAGCAGAGTCCCGTTCCTCAGCTTCTTGACTGATTTAAGGGTCCCGGCAAGACCCTCCAACCCTTTTTGTATGTAAAAGGGGGACACCTTCTCGAAGGATCCCTCCTTCCTGGACATTATAATGAAGGCGTTGTCGATAACAAAGTCCTTCCCGTTACTGCATCCATTATCGGGCGGAGGGCTATCAACCCTCGCCCGTTTGTTTGAACCGGGTGTATTTTTTTTAACCTGCGGCACACCCGGACCGCAGGGGTTTTGTTTTTGTTTGTGAGGAATTTTGGGTCCCACGAGCAAAAACATTTTAAAAAAGAAGTGCTCATACAACAGGGGTGCGCAGGTGCCCCTGAGGTTGCACGTTAGCGTGTGATCTACCTCTCACACATGCACCTCCTCGGCACGTGGCTGACCTTGAGGTTGAGGGGTTTTTTATAGAGGTTTTTACCGTCCTCGCGATCCGGGCGATGAAGCCAAGATCCCCGTTCTCCTAGGCACACAACGTTCCACCGCCACGCCCTACGGTGGTCGTTGAAGCATGGTAGGAGTTTACGGTGTGGGAAACTTGCGGCGCTCACAAGTTTCCAGCTCGGGCACCGCGGGTTCGCCAAACCCGTACCTGGCACTTGCGTACCAGGCCCCTGCGGGGGTATCATCTGTATGTTTCAGTTTTGTTGAAACATGTTTCTAGCATTAATAATAGAAATTTAGTAAGATATTTTTTTATATATTATCGTCATTCCTTATTGTTATCATTTTTTGTTTTCTTGCTTTTGCTGGCACCAACTCAAAAAATAACTGGTTAATGTAAAAATTTAAAAAATAGTGATATAAAATATTGTCCATTTAGATTTATTTTCTTGAAAGCAAGGTATAAAGTTATATTTTAAAATTTCAGTGAGGTTTTTCAAGGTCGATTTTATTTTTGTGAAACAATTATTTTATTATTAAATTTTTAGTGATATTATAGTTTGTTTTGTATTTTAAATATGGGACACCAGTTCTCTCATTTTGCGAACTTTCTAGTAGCTCAGTGGCTAAGGCACTTGCTTTCAAACAATTTCGGCTCCTTCCCTGGGTTCAAATCCCACTGGAGGCAGGTTGTTCTGTGGTTCAAGTTCCACATTAAACTGTTGGTCTCAGAAGACAGGAACTGACCATTCTATCTATGATACAATGGCTTAGTATGCCTCCGTCGGGCGGATCTAACCACACTTCAGATTGTGGACTAAGTTACTTTAACAACGAATATGCAACCAGGGACAGCGTTGGGGGGGGGGGGGTAAGCGGGTCAAATGTACCCGGGACCACCCAGCTGATGGGGGCCCGATCACTGGCTGTAGGGGCACCCACTCAACAAGTTGAAGAGCTAAAATCAAGCTCAATCATTTAATACTTTTTCATATTCTCAGTAACTTCTTCCCCATCCTTAGCCATAACTGTCTGAATACCCTATTCCACCTTCCCCCCCTCCACCT
>JARYHS010008074.1:68260823-68367825 GCA_031002005.1 Vandiemenella viatica
GCACTATTCCCCGTAACGGCTGCCAAAAACGTCTGACTACTGGGGCTGCTAAACAAATACGCAAAGATGAAACAAAAGAAAACTAAACACTTTAAATTATATCACCACAGAAAGCACTGCCTCACGTAACGGCTGCCGAAGAACGACTGACTACTGGGGCTGCTAAACAAATATTCAAAGATGAAACAAAAGAAAACTAAACACTTTAAATTATTTCAACACAGAAAGCACTGCCTCACGTAACGGCTGCCGAAGAACGACTGACTACTGGGGCTGCTAAACAAATATTCAAAGATGAAACAAAAGAAAACTCAACACTTTAAATCATATTAACACAGAAGGCACTGCTTCACGTGACGGCTGCCGAAGAACGACTGACTACTTGGGCTGCTAAACAAATATTCAAAGATGAAACAAAAGAAAACTAAACACTTTAAATTATATTAACACAGAAGGCACTGCTTCACGTAACGGCTGCCGAAGAACGACTGACTACTGGGGCTGATAAACAAATATTCAAAGATGAAACAAAAGAAAACTAAACACTTTAAATTATATAGGAACGAAGTCTTCTCGGCGTTGAGAATGGATGTAGTCTTTTCGGGAGACTAGCCGAGTAAGTAAGATGTTTCCACACGATATATCGGCATCTTCACCAGAAGATGGCGACGGAGTCTGAGATCGCCGATATATCGTGTGGAAACATCTTACTTACTCGGCTAGTCTCCCGAGAAGACTACATCCACTTTAAATTATATTAACACAGAAGGCACTGCTTCACGTAACGGCTGCCGAAGAACGACTGACTACTGGGGCAGCTAAACAAATATTCAAAGATGAAACAACAGAAAACTAAACACTTTAAATTATATTAACACAGAAGGCACTGCTTCACGTGACGGCTGCCGAAGAACGACTGACTACTGGGGCAGCTAAACAAATATTCAAAGATGAAACAACAGAAAACTAAACACTTTAAATTATATTAACACAGAAGGCACTGCTTCACGTGACGACTGTCGAAGAACGACTGTTAAGAGACGTTAAGCAGTTTAAAAAAAATTATGGCAAGAAACTTGCACTTGATACATTTAACAAGCAATCGCCTATTCACCGTCCTATCAAACGAAATTTTAATTTTCTTTCTGTGAATCCATTGGCGCCAGGAGGGGGGAGGGTGCACTTGAACCCCCCTACTATCAAAGAAAATACCCAGAAAAAGATTAATAAACAAAAATTTATTATTAAACTCATTGTTTGAATAATAACTTAAGGCGCCTAGGTTGTTTTCCAAATTTGTTCAACGCCTTGTCAATAATCTCAGTATCCTTAGTTAAGAAGTGTTATATATAATGTATAAAAAAAGATACAGATGCACCTCCCTTAAAGTAATCCTGCTGGCGCCCATGTGTGAATTTATCTAACAAAGTCTCCTTCTACACTATTTTAGACCTACATTCTTATTTTGGAAACAGCAACATTCCAAAAAACATTTCTCTTCTCCTTCCCTCATCCGGAGCACAAATACATCAAAGAAAGTAATTAATTTTTCTTTATAAAAATAGCAAGAATGATTTTTTACACTGCGTCATTCACATGTTTATACTCATTTCATTATGAAAATAGGGTATAATTCCTGATTCAATGATGATATTTTCATATCACGTAATTTATTCCCGTATAACAATTTTTTTGTATGTATTACTCTGCTTACGTAATTATTCATGAGTGAATTACATTATGTAACACCGATTGTTACGGAGATAAGATAAGGCAGTTAATATACTTTAAAAAAATATATAAATCGGCAATGCTCGCGCAGCGACACAATATTTTCTCCGGTTCGTAGTACAACATTGCGTTGATATCTGATGTGTAGAGTTTATCTTTGTTTTCTGGAGTGAATAGCGTGTGACGTGACAGTATATTGTTATGTGTATCGCACATTTATTATGATACATATTTGGAACTGTTTAGTATACTGTGGCTTTAAGGATCTGGATATGTTGTATGCGCACGTTGTTAGTAATTATTGAAATAAATCTAAGTATGTAGGTTATGCAGCATTCCACCTGTTTTCACCTATGTGGATAGTAAAACAATATTTGTTGGTGGAATAATGTGTGATACAGTTTCACTATCGCTGGTTAAACAAGAACTTGCAATGATTTATATCAAGAAGTTGCTGTTCTCTAATAATAGTGTTATACCGATGTAAAATGCCGGATTTACTCGTGCTCTTGTATGTGGAACTGCACTGTTGAATACTACATAACACATACGGAAGTAATTATTTTTGTATATATACATATTAACGATGGCTGTTGTAATTGAAACTACAGCTGGAACATTTACAGTTGACCTATTTACTCAGGAAAGACCAAACAGTAAGTATTTCATGATTCAAATTGTGACCTTTATGTATAAATAATGTTCCCATGTGTCATTCGACTATGTTTATAATAGGAAGAGATTGTTTTCCTCTAAGTATTTCTTCTTTATAACCTAAATGCAATGTAGCATATGCTAGCCTGTTCTTCCAGCCTGGATTCATGAAGATGAAACTAGCACATGCTGTTGTACTTTACTCACTTAATTCTTTTATATAAAGGCCATTTTGATAACTATGAAACTGATTTTACTAGTGATTGTCAAGTAATGATTAATTCATATGTCAATTGCATTCGTTAAGACAGAAGAGCCTGTCTTGTATGGAAAAAGTTGGTTCTGCACTATGTAATCGTGTAAGGTTGATATGATTGGTCTACTGGAGATCGCGATTCCGCTACAACAACATTCAGTTATGACCTCATTAAACCGCTGTAGTCAATCACAAGACGTATTATTTTCAAGCAGTAATTCCATTGTAATACAGCCTGGACCATTATTTTCAAGCAGAAATTAGGTTGAAACACAGCCTGGACTAGCATGAAACTGTTAATAGTAATTCAGAATGTATTTCTAGAGGAGTCTTGCGTTTGACCACTGCAGTACTATGATGCCAATTCTTGGCAGAATCGTGATCTCCAGTAATCCTTCTATGATTCCTGGGCAATACTGCGAAAGGCCTATATGACCCACTGAAATTTGATGAATTTAATCGTTGATTCTTATATATCTTGATGAGACAAATTGAAAATAAAGATACCTCAATTCTCAAGATAATGAATGTTAAAAATTAGTTATGGGTATAGTTTCTTGTGCTTTAGGTGATGTTTTTCTTCTGGTCCAGGCCATATTTCAGCCTAGCCACACCATCTAGGAAGAAGACAAAAAACACCTCTTGCCCCCCCCCCCCCCCCCCCCCTGGTTCAAGCAGTATCTCAACGTAACCACCTTAGTTTTGAGATATGATATCTCGAGAAGTAAATGAGGTATCAAAACATGGTATTTTTTACTTTTGAGTTGTCTAATTGAGTTACATAAGAATCCATAATCAAATATGGCTTTGGCAAAATTTTTATTCTTTACTTTTAATTTGTCTCATGAAGATATATTGGAATCGACCATATGATTCATCAAATTTTAGTGGCTTGGGTATTTTAGAATTCCCAGTTCCCGGACTGGCTCTTCTGCAAAGAGAATGGCTCTTGAAGGAATTGTCCTTTTAGCATGAAAAT
The DNA here is from genome assembly GCA_031002005.1 of Vandiemenella viatica. NCBI lineage: Eukaryota > Metazoa > Arthropoda > Insecta > Orthoptera > Morabidae > Vandiemenella > Vandiemenella viatica. The sequence goes on from JARYHS010008074.1 coordinate 68,264,444, forward strand.
TTGTATGATATTATTGAAGATTAATTGCTTATTATACCTTTCAAACACAATTAAAGTCACTCAAAGTGTGGGCACTTTCAAATAAAATATTATTCAAGATTTATGGGTTTCACTGCATTAGGGTATCAAGAAGAAATTGTGCTATTGCCTTGAAAAATAGATATGTAGGCCTACTGCACATTCCTTTACACATATTGCATGTTAAAATGTTTTACTTGAAAGTTAAGGAACCTGTAGTGTAGGAACTAAAGCTTCAGTTGTACTAAATGCCTACTGTTTGCCAGCAGCTATCTTGTAATTTCATAGATGTTAACGGCGTAACCGATCAGTGATTTTAACACACACACATACACTCACTCATCTGAAAAGTATACAATTGCCAACCTACACAATCAAAACCTATTATGTACAATATTCGGGTAATATCTAGATCGCGATACCGCTGCAACCACTTACCGCCTCGCGATGTAAACACTTCCGGATGGCGAGAGTATGACGTCACTACGATGCTGAATGTGACATATGTTCCGCTCGCAGCTTTAAATGTCACTAACGGAAAGTAGTCCATCACTTATACGTCTTATATCAAGAAATCGTTAATTTTGCACCAGTAGTACAGGAATAAATTCATTTGCGATGAGGTTTTGATGCAGCCTGGACCACACTGAAACGTAACTATCAAACACCTTATTGCGGATACCTAATGTCTATGTCGTATCTATCGTTGTTTACATCTTAATGCAGCCTGGACCATAGTGAAACGTAACCGTTGCACATGATATTGCTGAAACCCAATTTCCAAATCATATCTATCGTTGTTAGTAAGGTCCAGGCTGCATTTCAACCTAAACACAAACGGTTATTGACGAAATCTTGTTTTATAAATATTTTATTTCGTATGAATGATTTTAATAGCAATTTCAGCCACGCGACGAAATATAGAAGAACGGAATCAAATACAAATCAAAGGAATTGTGACTAATAACGTTAACGCTAATGAACGATATCAATTATCAGTTTGGAAAGTTGTACATATTATAATAATATTAATAATTGTACAAGTAATAATTTTCTTTAACTTTTTTAATCCGTAATTTTTTTTATTATTGGTAGTATTGGTTACTTTCTATGGCCTAACGTGAATTTCTCAAATCGATTGAAGGCTGAAAACACGTCACACACGGAAACACAGTGACGTCATACTCTCTCCATCAGGAAGTGTTTACATCGGGAGGCGGTAAGTGGTTGCAGTGGTATCGCGATCTAGATATTACCCCAATATTCAATACTGTAATAGTTTTGTGCACACTCACATGATTTTGTAGTTATTCTTGGTCCAGAGCTGAAGCCACTTCTTACCTGACAATGCAGTTATTTTTGCTCTGAAACACAGATGCCACCATTGGTCTGACAGTTTTCCAATAACATCTTTGACAGTACAGTAACTTATATGTTTGCCATACATCACTCAACGCCCATTTACTTCTTCTCTACCTTCCATAAGCATGCAAAAAACATTCCTCTCTCTGAGAATCAAGCCTAAGAGACACTTGCAGTAAATATAAACATGTGATAATACATATTTGTTACAAAGTAACTTGTGCCCACTTTTTGAACGACTTTATGTATATTTGATAGATTTTATGGCTTTCATTATATATATACGAAATTTCAAGTCGATAGCACAATTCCTTCTTGACACCTTGAAGATCAGGTTGAGCGCAAATAGTGTGATTATGTTTTGATGTTTTATTACAGCTGTTAAACTGCAGCCTAAACCAGAAATTAACGTTTCAGGTCATTGGCTTCAATTTGGGTGAAGTTTAAGTCGCAATACATAATATCAATAACATGCTATACAATGAGCGTATCAACGCACATAGGTTAAAGTTTTGATTTTGTAGCAGCAATATTAGTGGAGATTGTGGTTAGGCTGCAATACAGCCTAGATCAAAATGTCATCTGAAACCTCTTGTTATAGCATAAGGCACAAAAAATTTAGTTTTATTAGTAATTAATAAGCTGCTTTCATGATTACCATGTTTTTTATGTAAGCTACTCCCTCAAATTTTTCATCAGTTTTTATGACTTGTGCAGTAATTTTACATTATAATGTATTATTTATACATCATTGAACTTCATGGATGCAGTGACGGTTTCCAGTAATCGGTTACCATTCAATGTTATGATAATTCTGTTGTGAAATTAGTATATATTTTGTGACTGTAACGTACACACATTCTTTAACAATGTTGTCCAAGGAATGTGTGCACAAATTTTCAGACCAGAAAGACAATTCCTTCTAGAGACATTCTTGTTGAGGATGACCTATAATATTAACACAGTCAACAGTGAAACTAACATATCACCTTGTGTATAATGCCTTTTTAGCTATTTCATTTACTATGAGGTGAAGCTACAGTATGTTGTTTGTCCAAGATGTCTCTTTTGTGGAAGCAATTAGGTTGGGTACCTTTTACTTTCTCCAGCTATCATAAAATGGTACTAACATCTTGGAAGTATTAACTGCTTCAATATGGTTAATGTTCTGGCCTCGCATTCGGGAGGACGCGCATCCAGATTTGGAATGTAGTCTTAACGGGTGTACCGCCGGATTGTGTTGTGGAAACACGATATTTCAACAGCTAGCTCTGCTGTCTTCTTCAGCTGTGGAGACATCTGCACTGGTCTGCTGACCCACAGATACTGAGATGGTTCGGGTGCCGCTCTTCCTTATATACATTCTGCGACCGGCGGCAGCGTAACCTCTGGGATGGCTTACTATTAGCCAGGCCCACAGCCTACTGGTGGCTGGCTGCCAGTGGACATGGCTATGGTTTTGTTCCAGCCCGAGCTAATATGGGGCCCTCTATGGCGGCAGCTGAACGGAAGTACATCATTCTCTGCAGATATTTTCCAAGGCTGGTTTCTATGCCTCACTAAGACATAGACCACTGTCTCTGTTGAATGTGTTGGCCAGTCGAATTTCGATCGCTTCTTTGCTAACAGATTCCCAAAAATGTGAAGTTCTAGCCAGTATCTTAACGTTATTGAACTCTACTCTGTGGCCATGGTCGTACACGTGCCCGACGATCGCTGATTTGCTATACTGTCCTAGGTGGGGGTGGCGTTTATGTTCTTCACACCGGTTTTCTATAGTGCAGATAGTTTGACCGATGTAGGTCTCTCCACACTCGCACGATATGTTATAAATCCCCGGAACTCTTAGGCCAAGATCATCCTTGACTGAATGGAGGTAGTCTCGTATTTTGGCTCGTGGTCGGTAGAAACATTTTATTCCATGCTGTGCGAGGATTCTGCCAATTTTCCCCAAGGTGTTTCTGGCGAGTGGCAGAAAGAGAATGTTGTACTTCCGTCCATCTGCCACCGTAGAGGGCTCCATATTAGCTCGGGCTGGAACAGAACCATAGCCACGCCCGCTGGCAGCCAGCCGCCAGTTGGTTGCGGGCTTGGCTCATAGTAAGCCATCGCCGAGGCCACGCAGCCGCTGGACGCGGACATGTATATAGGGAAGAGCAAGCAGCACCCGAACCATCTCAGTATCTGTGGGTCAGTCGACCAGTGCAGATGTCTCCACACCTGAAGAAGACGGCAGAGCTAGCCGTTGAAATATTGTGTTTCCACATCACAATCCGGCAGTACACCCGTGAAGACTACATTGCAGTCATACGCCGGAAAAGTCTAGGTTCTTACATCCAGATTTGGGTTTTCCATGGTTTCCCCAAATCACTCCAGGCGAATGCCAGGATGCTTCCTTTAAAAAGGCCATGGTCGAATTCCTTCCTGTTCCTTGTCCTCAGTCCCATCCCGCCTCTAATTACCTTAGCCGTCGATGAAGCGTAAAGCCATAATTAACAAAAAAATCTTCATATTCCCCATTCACATTTGATGAAAAACAGGGATCATATTAACATAAATCTTTTTTTTCTCCCTGAAGGTTGTGTTTGGGTTGAAATGTGCCTGTACCATAAGAATAAATTTGTTTAAAGTGGTTTGTCCTGTGGTGTCCATCTTGGAAATGCCATATTTGTTTACAACGAAAATTCCTTCTGTTGATACAACAAGGTGGGTGTAGCTGAAAGGAAACTCCGACAAATATTTTCTGTAAATTCCATGCTACTTTTCATAACAGAGAGAAGCAGAAATGCTAAGAACACTACAATGGTGGAATTAACCAACATTTCAAGAAATTTGTATTACTTTTGTTGCAATGGTGGCATCTGATAGCTGTACATCGCTAACATGTTTTGGCATATTTAATTTATGAAGATATTTTCATAAAATATGAGTGGGGAAAGTGAAGAGCAAATAATATCAAATCTGTTTATCCGAATACCAAGAAGTTAGTACCATTTGTTGATAGGTGGAGAAAGTCTTGCTGTCCCTTAATGTCAGGTGGCTTAATATTGCTGAGAAATTCACCATATCACATAAAATACTGTACATATGCATCTCAGTTGCACATACTATCGATGAGAAGCTTTTGTTACAGCACATTCTTCACCAAGTAAAGTTAACTGCATTATTTGATAATTTGAATTTTATTGCAGTTTTGTAATCATATTATTTAATTAAAAGATAGTGATATTACAGAAAAAACAATGTTTATCTGTGGCTGTGGCATCACAGTGTATTTCAAACAAACCAATGATTTAATAGCAGCAAAAATGGAAGCTAAAAATGCTTTAATGAAGAATTTTATGGCTCTATACAAACTGTTGAATGATGATGCATCTAGAAATTATTACTTATAATTAATTTTCAAAGAAAGGCAGTTTTATAATTAAAATGATAAAAAATTTAATGCTGGGAACATTACATTCACTAAAATACTCGAATAAAACCAGTGCTGCCAGCCACTTGGCTCTGAATATCCGTAGATGGCTGCTAAAATTTCCGTAGATTGTGTACAAAAATCCGGAGACTCGCTAACTGAAAGACTTAAACAATAATTATTGAAAAGAGAGTCAAAATTAAGAATACTTTTTATTTCCAGGTCTTTAAAATTCGAAATACAAAATAATATTCTACATTGAAGGTAAGAAACATATCTGAACATGTTTTATATATCGTCACTTTCATCACTTCTGCTGCTGTACCTACTCTTTTTTTGGGGGGGGGGGGGGGACTACATCAATTTTCTTTGTCGACATTAAATTTAGCATACCTTCGGTAACAGGAAATGTTAAATACTGCAAACACTTTGACTCTCGGATATTGGTTAATCATTCTCGGAAGGCACTGCTTAGTAAGCCATGCTAACAAGTGTGTCACCGTGCATAAAGAGTGTGCTGATAGTTCTGTTTTATGGTCTTTTAAGATCTGTAAAATCTATAATGAAACAAAATATAAGCTTTATTTCAATCGTCGGTTCACACGAGCGGTTGCAAGGAAACGATTAACCATTATTGACAATTCTGTAATACATTAACACTATACGTTCAAAGTTTAACAAAACTGCAATATAAGGAAAAATCAAAAAAAGTAAAAGAAAAATAGCAATAATCCTTAGATATTTTAACAAAATCCGAAAATCCTAACTTTTTATAAAAATCCGTAGATCTACAGATAAATCCGTAGAAATGGCAACACTGAATAAAACAAACATACGTTAAAAAACAAAGATTGCAGAACTCTGAGCTGCTAGTCCTTGGCTGTGGGCAGAGGAGGTTTATCAAAGCATAAAATGTTTGTTCTTTTCATTGGGGCGGAGGTAATTGGTGTTGCTGTTTTGTAGTTGGCAATGATGGTGGCATGGGGCAGGTCCCGAAAAATGGCATCATAGGATGGCTGCATGAAATACCCTTAGACACAGCAAAGTGGTCATTTCTTGGTCTTGTTGGAGAAGAGCTGCTGATTATGAATGGGCAGGTTGCCAAGCTGACACTAACTGCATGTGTCGATAGCAACAGTGTCTCATATTGTTGAATGCATGCAGCCCTCTTGAGGCAATGTCTGCACCTTGCAACTTGTCATCACCACATGTACCAGGGAGCTTGGTTACATATATTGCATGAAAAGTCTCTGCAGCCCAGAGTACATATGTAAAATGTCTTCCAGCTGTATCATGCAAACCAAATGTATTTCTTCCCCTGAATGCTGCAGTTCAGTCATCACATTCCTTAGGCAAGTGGTATATGCTCTGTCCATGTCCAGACCGATTAATATGAAATAATGTGGCTGCCTGCCAGGGTGCGCTCTGCCTTCCTGGACCGTCTCATACACATACAAACAATTTCACTTTGACTGTCTGCACTACATATTTAAATATTGGCCGTGGAAATATGTATTAATTCCAGTTGGCATTTGCTGAGTCATTGTGTTAAGAAATTCAGGTGGAGGGGGGGAAGGTGGAATAGGGTATTCAGACAGTTATGGCTAAGGATGGGGAAGAAGTTACTGAGAATATGAAAAAGTATTAAATGATTGAGCTTGATTTTAGCTCTTCAACTTGTTGAGTGGGTGCCCCTACAGCCAGTGATCGGGCCCCCATCAGCTGGGTGGTCCCGGGTACATTTGACCCGCTTACCCCCCCCCCCCCCCCCCAACGCTGTCCCTGGTTGCATATTCGTTGTTAAAGTAACTTAGTCCACAATCTGAAGTGTGGTTAGATCCGCCCGACGGAGGCATACTAAGCCATTGTATCATAGATAGAATGGTCAGTTCCTGTCTTCTGAGACCAACAGTTTAATGTGGAACTTGAACCACAGAACAACCTGCCTCCAGTGGGATTTGAACCCAGGGAAGTAGCCGAAATTGTTTGAAAGCAAGTGCCTTAGCCACTGAGCTACTAGAAAGTTCGCAAAATGAGAGAACTGGTGTCCCATATTTAAAATACAAAACAAACTATAATATCACTAAAAATTTAATAATAAAATAATTGTTTCACAAAAATAAAATCGACCTTGAAAAACCTCACTGAAATTTTAAAATATAACTTTATACCTTGCTTTCAAGAAAATAAATCTAAATGGACAATATTTTATATCACTATTTTTAAAATTTTTACATTAACCAGTTATTTTTTGAGTTGGTGCCAGCAAAAGCAAGAAAACAAAAAATGATAACAATAAGGAATGACGATAATATATAAAAGAAATCATCTTACTAAATTTCTATTATTAATGCTAGAAACATGTTTCAACAAAACTGAAACATACAGATGATACACTGATATTATATTTACTAAAGCCTGCCAACTGACAGAGTAATGTCAGAGATATGCCTAGACCACCAATAATGCTGTGCCACAGATTAAAATACCGTCTAATTTGTTCGCCTAAACAGTATTCATCTCACTACATGCAGTAAAATAGGAATTTTTGTTTGCTCTCCTCGTATCACCTCAAACAGCAAATGAAGTGCAATAAATTGTTCCTCATGTTGTGAAAGCTGGCACTGACTCCAAAAATAACTGATTAATGTAAAAATTTCAATAATTTAAAATATTGTAAATTTAGATTTATTTTCTTCTAAGCAAGGTATAAAGTTATTTTAAAATATTTTGTGAGTTTTTTCAAAAGCAGTTTTGGTTTTTTTGAAACAATTATTTTTAAACTATAAGGATTTTTTTATAGAGATGCTGTTATAGGGCACCAGTTCAGAAAACAAGTGGATACATTGGAGCCCTTAGGTTGGTAAATCACTATGAAGATGGTAGTGCAAGGAGTTTGCATCAGCCATGGGTCATTGTATGACATACTCTGCTAGACTAAATACTGTATACCATGATTCCTCATGCTTAAGCATAAAAACCTGCAAAAGGAAACAGCAGCATAAATGTTGCAGCTGTGCAAAACTGACTTTGTTGATGATTGACAAGTGTATCATTACATTACTGAGATTAAAGTACATAGCAATAATTACAGTAGACCAGCTTACAACAATTTAAACCTTCATCTCCCACAAAACCATCCTCTGTTACAAGAGTTCCTCACCTCCACTCTGTCTTCAGCCTCTTTTCTAAAGTCCATTCCAAACTTCAAAAATCTCAACAGCATAGAAACTCAAGCCATGAGAGAATTATCCCGAACCCATAACATTATCATCGTCCCTGCTGATAAGAGCTCAACCACAGTAGTAATGGGCCACAATCACTATGAGGCCCTGAGGCAGCTGTCTGATGCAAACATGAAGCAGCCACACCCTGCAGATCCCACCATCTCCATATGCCAGGAAATAAAAATGTTCCTGGACCTGCAGGGCTCCTTACAAGGTCTCTCTCCCCAGTCCATCTCCCTCATAACTCCCAAGAATCCCCATACATCCACCCTGTACCTTCTTCCCTAGATCCACCAGGTTGGCAACCCAGAGTGACCTATAGTTACGGCATATCGGTTGCCCACTGAATGGATTTCAGCCTTGGTGGATCAGTATCTCCAACCCTTTGTACAGAGTCTTCCCTCCTATGTCAAGGATACTCCACACTTCCTTGAACATCTATCCACAGTCCGCACACCTCTACCTCCAGACTCCTTCCTAGTCTCCATTGATGTAACTTCCCTCTACACAAACATTCAACACTGTCAGGACCTCAGTGCCTTGGAACACTTCCTAGATCTGTGACCCCACACACCTGTCCTAGTACATACTTCCCTTCATCCTTGCCTCACCTGATTCTCTCCAAAAACTTCTTCACCTTGTTGATAGAAATCTCATGTCATTTTTTTAAGAGCAGTATAGCAAAAAAAAAAAGTCTATAAACTACTTACGACAACGTTAGGGGGGTGTCACAGGGTCTCACTGCCTTTTTTTAAAAAAAAAAGAAAAAAAGGGGGGGTCCCCATAATAATGAGGTCGTCAGCAAGGGGAAAGGTGGAGGGGTCCCTAGAGCGAGACTTCACAATAGGTGGGGGAGAGTTCCAGACAGATCTCACGAAGTCTCACCCGAGGGATACATGTAATTGATGGATGCCCCCTAAAGAACGGATATGTTCATCGCCACTGATGCCAAATAAGGTGAAGAGAGAAGAATCAGCAGGGAAGATGTTGCTCAGTAAGGTCAGGGGTTCTGTGATTCATTACATTCAAAAGGGCCAACCAATAACCACTAAATAGCCTACTTTTGAGACTTCTTTTCCAATATTATTATTTCTAGGATAAGCCCGTGACCGTTTTTTGCGTATCGTCACGGGTCTAGAATAGTTCCAATTTTTAGGGTCAAAGATTATAACAGGTTGACCTGATCTGACCAAATATGAACCTGACCTATGTTTCACTCTTAGGGTGAATAAAATCTCTTGAGCTTGAAGATCTCAGCAGCATTAATTCAGGTACGGATTAATCACGAACAGGGACGATAGCGCAATCGTATATTTGTTTCAGAGGTCATTGATTCAAACTTGCTTAAATATAAACTTGACTTGTATTTGACCCTTAAAGTTCACTCTGCAAAATTTAAAAAAGTTCCTGTTTGCTTCAAAAGCATCACGCTGTTTTTTGTAACTGGGAAAACATACATAACGTAATTATTGGTCATAGTATCTGTGACGGCCAGAGAACTTAATTCACATTCAATATTATTAAACAGTTGAGTAACTCTGAAGAAATGGATTACCTGAATACTTGATTCGGTAACATATTTGGCCTGATGTTAACTTAAAATAACCTAATAACTCACGTACAGTGAACATGAATAAAGACCATTGACAAAAGTGGTCAGTAAAATACCTGAAAAGCAAATAAACCCTAATGCATAAACTTTGGTCAAGCAACAACATTAGTAACAGTTTTAATTAAATTGAAATTTATGCTAAGCCAGAATGACAATTGGAATTCATGGTTACAGTAGAGACCATGATTAATTTATTTTTTTAAGATGCTTTCATTAGCAACATGTTATTGAAAAGCAGATCAACGTTTTTTCAGCCGCAAAATTTATAAGTATTTTTTTAACTATGAAACGCTACGAAAAGTATACTTAATGAATGTGTTATGGCAATTAATTTGGTAGCAGTTGCTTGGCTATTAAATTGTGAACATAACCACGAATTTCTGCTAATAGTATCTCTGGTCGCTTTTTTGCGAGCGAAGGCTGACACGTGACACCGTTCTTCAGCCAATAGCAATCGAGGTGAGTGAATGAGCTTACGAAATTATATAGTAGGTTATTATTGCTCTGCGATTCACTAAAAGTTTTTGGTGGAGAGTACATTGAAACTATCCGAACGTGTAATAATTTGGAAGGTATATATATGAGATGGCAGGAGGTGCCCATGGGCTATTTTGAGGAACCATCCCTGCATTCACCTGGAGTGAGGAAAACCATGGGAAACCCACATCAGGATGGCCAGAGTGATTTTTCGAGAGCTACCGCTATCCGATTTTATGTTTACTCACCCAGTAAATCATTTCTATTCCATTACATAATAGCTCGTGGAAAAAATGAGTATAGAAATAAATTGGTTCTGGCTCTGATTTCTCTTATCTTATTTTCGCGGTCATTCCTAGATATGAATGTTGCTGGTAGTAATATTGGTTTGCTGCCATTCCGAAAATTAGTCAGTCGTGAATTTTTCAATTAGCTTCTGTTGAGAGCAATGCCTTCAGTGTTCCAGTTCTTCCCAACCTAACTGCTTCAATATCGCACTTATGCTTTCCCTCCAATTATACCTGTCACAAATTGGACGGTTCTTCTTTCGGCCTTCTCCAATGCCTCCTTTAACTGTTTTTGATGGGGACCCCATTCAGAACAACAATATTCTAAGTGAGGACCGCACTAATGACTTGTATGAAATATATGGGAACCTATCAAGGTAAAACATCGTAAGACTGTGATGCAAGTCTTGTGCTTAGTCCATGACAGTATGCCAACTCTCTCAGTTCAAGAAAGAGTGTGGTACCATATTTTGCTCCATCCTCTAAATTTATTCTGCCTTATGCTTAGTGGCTTCTCCCTCTTTCCTTCCCCGCAGGGGCCTGGTACGCAAGTGCCAGGTACGGGTTTGGCGAACCCGCGGTGCCCAAGCTGGAAACTTGTGAGCGCCGCAAGTTTCCCACACCGTAAACTCCTACCATGCTTCAACGACCACCGTAGGGCGTGGCGGTGGAACGTTGTGTGCCTAGGAGAACGGGGATCTTGGCTTCATCGCCCGGATCGCGAGGACGGTAGAAACCTCTATAAAAAACCCCTTAACCTCAAGGTCGGACACGTGCTGAGGAGGTGCATGGGTGAGAGGCAGATCACTCGATAACGTGCAACCTCAGGGGCACCTGCGCACCCCTGTTGTATTAGCACTTCTTTTTAAACTGGTTTTACTCGTGGGACCAAAATTAAGTCTTTCACAAAAACCAAAAAACCCTGCGGTACGGGTGTGCCGCAGGTTAATCCCAATACACCCAGTTCTAAGAAGCGGGTGAGGGTTGATAGCCCCCCCGCTTCTGAAAGCAATAGTAACGGAAAGGTGTGTTCGATTTCGAACGCCTTTGTGATAATGCAGAGAGTGGAAGGATCGTTCGAGAAAGTCTCGCCGTTCTACATCCAAAAAGGCTTGGAGGGTCTTGTAGGGACCCTGAACTCTGTAAAGAAGCTGAGGAACGGGACGCTGCTGCTGGAAACATGCACCAGTAGACAAGCTACCCAACTCCTTAACTGTGTGAAGCTCGGGGAGTTCGCAGTCAATTGCGAACTCCACAAATCCCTGAATAGCTCTAAAGGCGTAGTCACCTGCCGTGACTTAATAGATATTGGGACCGAGGAGCTCGTTAAGGAGTGGGAAGATGAGAAAGTCTTCGAGGTACGTCAGATAACGCGAAGGGTTAGTGGCAGTGTTGAAAAGACTGCCACCTTCGTCCTGACGTTTGACACTCCAGTACTACCGAAGAATATCAAAGCAGGTTACATCAACCTGAACGTCCGTCCGTATGTTCCGGACCCGATGCGCTGTTTTCAGTGTCAGCGGTTCGGACATACGACGGCGTCATGTAAGGGCAACCCCACCTGTGGTAAGTGTGGCAAGGGGGCACATGAGCCGGGCGTTAGTTGCACGCTGCCACAGGTGTGCGTCAACTGCTCCGGTTCGCACCCGGCCTGGAGTAGGGAGTGTCAAGTGTATCTTGAAGAGCGCAAGATACAGGAGCTGAAGACCAAAGAGCGGATTCCCTATGGGGAAGCAAAAAAGAGAGCCAAGTCGCTCGCCGCTCCAATTTTTGGGACGAGTTTTGCAAAGATGGCTTCAGCTCCCGTCAGGAAGCAGAGTGCTGCTACCCAGACGTCCTTTGCGGACATGGGCACGAGTACTTCGTGTTCATGTCAGTGCAAATGCGGTGCTAAACCCGCTAAGGTCGTAACGCCTAAGACCGCGGACGTCGGTAGCAGCATGTCTGACACCTCGACCCGCACCAGCAGCAGTATCAACTATTCCACCAGCACCAACAGTAGCAGTCAAGATAACACCACCTCCTGTACCTCCACGCGCTGTTATAGCGGTAGCGATACCATCTGCTACCAGCGCCAGTGGAGGTGACCAGAAGATCCGGGGTCGGAAGTTCAGACAGACAGACCCGACCCAATTTGTTAAGTCTCCCTCTTCGTCTCCTCCCAGACTGCCCAGCAGTAAGGAGGGGAAGAAACAGAGGAAGAAAAAGAAAAAGAATGGGGAGGAATTAGAAGAGTCCTCTGGGTCGGAGATGTCTGTCTCCGTTCCTGGGCAGGATGAAACTGAGATGCTGGTGGACGAGTTTGGTCCCGTTCCTCAGCAGGAAGTGACCGATGACCCACCCGATCCGGGGGCGGGTGAGACTAAATAGGTAAGGATGGCTCCCATACTTCAATGGAACATTAATGGTTTTGTAGCTCACAAAGAAGAGTTACAGCTCTTAGCACAGTCTGATCCATTGTGTCTCTGCCTGCAAGAGACACATTTCAGACCAGTTCACCAACCTGTGCTAAGAGGCTATGACGTGTACCGTAAGGACGATACCGAGGGTGATCGAGCGAAGGGGGGAGTGGCTGTGTTTGTACGGAACACTGTCCACTCCGAACCTGTAGCTCTCACCTCTTCCTTACAAGCAGTAGCAGTTAAACTACATGGACCGGTGCAACTGACTGTATGCTCAATATATCTGCCGCCGGGATCACCAGTTGATTGCGGTCAGCTGGCTGACATCACACGGCAACTCTCTCGGCCTTTTCTCCTATTGGGAGACTTCAACGCGCACAATGCGTTGTGGGGTTCGACCACCAATTGCCCCAGAGGTCGAGAGGTTTGCAGAATATTGGAGCAGGAGGATTTGTGCATCCTAAATACAGGTCAGATGACGCACTTCACTACTGCTTCCGGTTCGTCCTCTGCCATTGATCTCTCTTTTTGCTCTCCTTCAATTGCGGACTCCGTGCATTGGGAAGTGGATCGTGACCTACATGGAAGCGACCACTATCCAATTTGGTTGCACGTTGAGTTTGAACGTGGTGATCGAACGACTAAAAGGAAATGGAATATCAACAGAGCTGACTGGCAGCTTTATAGCCGCTTAGTTATCCTCGAACAGCGCCTGAACATTGAGGATAAGGTGAAACATCTTACTGATGTCATTCACCAGGCTGCTGATATTTCCATGCCTAGCAACTCTGGAGTGCTGCGAAGAAAGCCCGTCCCCTGGTGGAACGAGGAATGTCGTTCCGCCATCCAGGGTCGCAGACGGGCCTTGCGTCGGTTTAAATTACAACCGACACCCGACAACCTCGCAGCGTTCCGGGTTGCTAGAGCTAAGGCACGTCGTATGATTAAGGAGAGCAAGAGGAAGTCATGGCAGACCTTTGTGAGCAACATTAATCGTTCCACATCGTCAACAAAAGTATGGGAGTCAATCCGCCGTATATCCGGGAGGTACTCTCGACCGCCAGTATCTGGATTACTGGATCAAGGGCGGGTAGTCACTGACGAGCGAAGCATAGCGCAGCTGATGGCAGAGCATTTCGCTGCCATCACTTCGTCTGCTGGATTGGACCATCAGGCCCAGCAACGAAGAATATCTGCTGAAAGGCAAGTCCTTTTCTTCGACTCGTCTGATGTGCAGCAATACAACAGCCCATTTTCATCTTGGGAGCTGGAGTCAGCTCTAAACAGCGTCAAGGACACTGCACCAGGGCCTGACCAGATCCAGTACCAGATGCTGAGGCATCTTAACAAAGATGCTAAAGAGTACCTCCTGGATATTTTTAACGATGTTTGGACCGGAGGACACTTCCCCGACTCGTGGAAAGAAGCAACGTTAATCCCGATTTAAAGCCAGGAAAAGACAAGTTGTTGCCAGGCAGCTATCGCAGCATCGCCTTAACGAGCTGCGTTGGGAAGACACTAGAGCGAATGGTGAACCGCCGCCTCGTGTGGTGTCTCGAGTCCCGTAAGCTGCTGAGCCGTTTTCAGTGTGGATTCAGGAAGTTCCATTCCACCACGGATAACCTGATCCTACTGGAAGCGGCAATTCAGGACGCCTTCATCCGCAATCAACACCTTGTGGGTGTCTTTTTTGACATCGAAAAGGCATACGATACTACCTGGCGACATATAATTTTAAAACAGTTATATGAATGGGGATTTAGAGGAAATCTACCTCGTTTTTTAAAATCATTTTTATCTCGACGTTGCTTCCGGTACCGAGTCGGTAGAGAAGTGTCCGACCTTTTTATTCAGGAAAACGGTGTTCCTCAGGGTTCAGTTTTAAGTGTAACCCTTTTTGCTATTGCCATTAATAGCATCTCGACTGTTATAAGGAGGCCCATCCGGTACTCCTTATACGTTGACGACTTTTAATTTTTATTGCATCAGCTAGCCTGATAAGCGCGGAGCGGCAGCTGCAGCTCACGCTGAACAGGCTGGATGAATGGTCAGTACACACCGGCTTTCGTTTCTCTGCTGAGAAAACTCGGTGTGTACTTTTTAGCCGCAGTAGAAGTCTTTTAGCAGAACCTCATCTCACCTTGAGGAACACCGTTTTAGGTTTTAGTGAAACTGTTCGTTTTCTGGGCCTCATTTTAGACAGTAGGCTTACATGGCTACCACATCTTAAAGATGTCAAAGCCTGAAAGCTCTTAATGTTTTAAAGTGTCTGTGTGGCAGGTCGTGGGGCGCTGACCGCTCCTGCCTGCTACAGTTTTATAGAGCCTTTGTACGGTCGCGGTTGGAGTATGGTTGCATTGTCTATGGTTCGGCACGGGACAGTTATCTACGTATACTGGATAGTGTCCACCATGCAGGAATTCGTCTCGCCACAGGTGCATACCGCACCAGTCCGATACCCAGCATTTGTGCTGAGTCTGGCGAGCCGCCGCTTTCCATCCGCCGGCATCTCCTCATGGTGCGACACTATTTACATATTGCCACAACTCCTGGCAGTCCCGTGTACGACGTAGTTATCCATCCTAACTTTGAACGGCTATATTTCAACCGTCAAAGAGCAACTAAACCGTTCAGCTACCGTACAAAGGCTATATTGGAGGAATATGGGTTTCAGATGCCATCTTTTTATCACCAGGGTTGGAGTAAATCTCCTCCCTGGCTTTTAAAGAGGCCCAGAACAGTTTTAGAATTGTCGCGGTACAACAAGCTGTGTACTGCCGACAATGTTTTTATCCGAACTTTTAGCGATGTTTTAAATCAGTTCCGCGAATTTACCCCGGTATACACGGATGGGTCTAAGCAGGCTAATGGAGTTGGCTGCTCTGTGGTGTTCCCTCGAGCGACTTTTAACTACAAACTGAATAGCTGTTGTAGCGTGTACACTGCAGAGTGTTACGCTTTGTTAAAGTCGCTCCAGCATATGAAAGTAAGTCGCGGCACGAAGTACATCATATGTTGTGATTCCCTCAGTTGCATCCAGGCTATAGGAAGCATGTACCCAGCAGACCGTCTTGTCCAGGATATACAGGACACCCTCCGATCCCTTCAATCTTCCGGAAAGGAGGTCGTTTTCTGCTGGGTACCCGGTCATGTGGGAATCAGGGGGAACGAGGCAGCTGATGAAGCTGCCAAGTTAGCCTGCACCAAGGTCAGAGTTGACTTTGATCCGGTCCCAAAGTCTGACCTTGCCTCGGCGGGGAAAAGATTTGTTTTTGACATTTGGCAGAGGCAGTGGCTGGAGGTAGAGCATAATAAGCTCCGGCAGATCAAACCGACCGTTCAGCCGTGGAGCAGCTCCCTCCAGCGGGCGAGGAGGGATGAGGTTCTCCTCACTCGCCTCCGTATAGGGCACTGTCCTCTGACTCACAGCTTTCTTTTCCGCCGAGAGGACCCACCCGAATGTGATGCTTGTGGCGTACCTTTGACGGTGCGCCACATTTTAATTGATTGTGTATCTTTTATAGACGTTAGGGCAGATGTTGGCCTGGCCAACGGTTTGGCCCTGATTTTAAATAATGAGGCTACCAATGTGGCCAAGGTTTTAAAGTTTTGTGTATCTGCCGGCCTGATATCTAAAATTTTAGGCAGGTCGGCGTAGTTTTAGAATGGATGGCAGGCTCCTTTACAGCCCACCATCCATGTGCTCTGTTATATTTTTTTTATTTAGTTTTAATTCATTTCGCGCTGGCCCTTTTACAGCCAGCGAGATATTCAGTGTTTTTTTTTTTTTTTTTTTAAGTATTCTGTGAACCTGTTTGGCTCCTCTACAGCCATCCAGGTGTACAACGATCTTAGTTCCAGGCGGCCCCTTTAGGGCTACATCTTATTTTGTGATTTGTTTTATGTGCTGTCTGTGTGGTCGACCCCTTTACAGTCGACCATGCAGACAGTACTTTTATTATGAACTTTAATCACAGCCTTTGCTGGTAATTGTTAGGGCGCTAATGACCTCGTTGTCGACGCGCCCTAAAGCCACAAATAACAACAACAACAACAACCTCTTTCCTTGTATGAAGAGCCCCAATATGTGGATGGCATTTCTAGGATAATGATAAAATGAAACACTTCTTTGGTAAATATGATGAGGCATTCTGCAACCAGGTCATCCATTAGTGGCAAAAGTTCTGGCATTGTTTGGCAGTTATGTAGAGAAGGAATAGCCTTTGCATAAATACTCACAATGGAATGTATGTTTCTTCATCACAATGATATAAACTTTGACTTTCTCTCATATGGGGCCTCATGGTGTAACGTTTCCACCCCTCCTGCTAATTAATTTCCGGCTAATTTATTAATGTTTTAAGTATCGGACCTCTTAGCCGAAGATTGACTGCATTCACTCCATCATTTAATCCAGGTAAACGAGGTGGAACAATTACAAAGAAACAAATAAAATTTAGTTAGATGCACCACACTGATTTGAGTTATATTCTGATAAATTTTACAAACTTTAGGTTTTCTGTTCAAACACAAATATTGAATCCACTAATCAACGTCTTGATAAGATAATTACAACTTCATATACTTAATTTACTTTATAAAACCGTGAGCGAGAGTGATGTATGGCAGAAACACAGAGAGAGAGAAACCGAACATAATATGGGCTTACATCATGATCCCTCGTGGAGCGACATCACGAGCTACCACCGCGTAGCACTGGAAAAAACTGGTCAAGACTGAGAGAGTATGGTCCCATTGTGAGGGCTTATATAACACCCACCTAACGGGATTCCGGTGTGCTGATCCTCTACGGGAGGGGAGTACTACCAACATTGGATCCTTACTTTCCCATTTGGCGAGAGGACCATCTCTGCCAAATGGGAGGGAACACAGAGTTCCACCGATACTACCCCACCCGACAGGTAACTTTTGTGCTTGTAGGGTGGCTACAATAGTATCCTATCCCTGCCAAACTCTGGGCGGAAGCAAGGTGTCCGAACTTCTCCCACATGGCTTAGCCGCCATGACAGTATCTATAGCCACTTGAAAATCTTAGAATTATATATATAAAAAAAAAATCTTTCCGCTTCACTCTCGCTACCTAATTGAAATTACTTAATCCTAAACTTATTCTAATTAAATACTACTTCTTAAAGTTCCTAATTATGATTTCAAATGTCTTGTGACATCACAATGGCATCTTAGTGCCAGTTATGTTCTGTGGGCATCTTCTGGAGAGTGAACTGGATTGTTACATCACCTTAGTACTCTTTCTAGTCATTGAAACACTTAATATTAAATGTTGTAGAAAAAGTAGTGGAGCAATGATAGAGGCTTCTTTGTTTATCCAGATTATGTTCTTCCCACTCAGAATCCATAGAATTGAACTGGAATATCATTTTCCCTTTGCTTACCAGTGCTTTGAATAATTTGTTAGAATGTTTTTGTTGCCTTTGAAACGGTGTTTAGACCGAGCATGGTGGGTGAGCGGTTAACGCTCTGACCTCGCATTCAGAAGGACGCCGGTTCAAATACGTGTATGGACATCCAGATTTTTGTTTTCCATGGTTTCTCCAAATCACTCCGGGCAAATGCCAGGATGCTTCCTTTAAAAGGCCATGCCTCAATTCCTTCCTGTTCCTTTTCCCCAGTCCCATCCTGCCTCTAATGACCTCGATGTCGACGAGGTGTAAAGCCACAAGTAAAAAAAAAAAACTTGGTTTATGTTCACTAGTAGGTTGTTTTTAGATGACAAAGAGTACACTGAAAACAATTTTACATGCAATTTTATTCCTATTTTTAGTTTTGTGGGTTTAAATTAGACGTTATGGGTTCGTGTCACCTCTGAATATAATTGAAAGATCCGGAAACTGGAGAACTGTGTCACTAACATTATTTCTTAGTACTTAAGCAGTAGTTTAGTTGGCATCGTTTGCTCTTTGAATTGAATTATTTGATCACATCCATGTTGGGCCAGTTATTTGTTCACAGCCTTGTTGGCCCAGTTATTTGTTCACAGCCTCGTTGGCCCAATATGGACCATTTTTACACTTTAGGAGGAAATTTTTTTCTTCGCTCATAATGGGTCCTTCTAATATGTATACCATAGAATAATTTTATATGTTAACTTTTTATTTATGTTGAAGCTGTTTCTTTGAAATTCTATCTTTAATGAATGAATTATTATTAAAAATTTGATGATAGTGTCAATAAAACTGCGATTAGGTAATGAAAATAAGGCCAAAGATAGGGGTAATAACCCACAGGAGGGCCAGCGTGAACACACGCATACACACACAAAGAAAACTACGAACACACTCAATCATTTTTAAGGTTTATTCCAAAATATTGTAAAGTATGTTTGCCCTTGCTCTCCTGTCTTCATCTGTGGTAAGAGACGGGCTATTTTCCCTATCTTTCCTTAATTTTATTATTATAAATGAAACAATAGCTCAGTGTAAGTGAATTGACAATAAGCGTATCTGCTGCGGAGTCATAAACTTCAAGAGAATAACCACGATACGAGCAGTAGTAGTTGACAGAGAAATGATGAAACAAATAAATGATTTTAAGAATGTACAGTTTCGTACTGCGTAGGCCTACAGTAATGATAATGTGCACGTGAGTAGTCCCGTAATTGACCAAACTAAAAGGAAACAGGGCTACCACAAAAAATAAAAATAAAAATTAACCCGTGAACCATCAAACCATGTGCTTTACAATCATGAGTAAAGGTTGTGTGCTTATGTTGGAAATATTGTGTTTGTGTGGTGTTTTCCGTTACTGTAGCCATGTTTCCTTCAACTTTGGTAAATGATGAGTGATGGGATTAATTTATTCGTTCTTTTCCATTTTAATATTGCCTCATGATCAGTTGAAAATAATAGTGAGAATAAATTATTCCATGGAGAGTGTCTATGTACTGTAAAGATAGACATGCAAAAAGCATCAAAATTTTCCTAAACACTTTTACACTTCATATTCTTGTGCTGACAAATGTTTTGCTTCCAAAAATTTTAATTTTTCCTGTATCAGTGTTGTAAGTGACATCACTTTCCTTTACCCCTATATTAACGTGCTTATCAGAGGCTTTTGATTGCATTAAATCAAATAAAAACAGTAATAATGCAGAAATAAAATCAGTTAGATTTAGACAATTCTTTGTAACAGTAATCTCCGTGATATAAACAATAAAGTTAGAACACACGTTGACAGCACTAGTCAGACACATTTGATTCCAGTCTCTGTAGTTAATCACAATAGTTTAATATTAAGAGTAACGTTTGAAGCAGTCATACAATCCAAGGAAATTTTGAATGAGTAATTCCATATATTACAAATTCTTCCTTGACTTAGATTAAAGCTAGTTTAAATTTACCTTCCTACTCATAACAAACAAAAACTTAAATTTCTGTGTCAGAAATGAATGATATATATGTCACCTCCTACCTTTTCCCACAGAACCAGAGCCTATCTTTTTTAGTTTGTAACTTCAAATTTTGCTTAATTTTAATTTTTTTGATTTAGCATATTTCTCAGTTTTTTTTGCACATACATCCGTTACTTAATAGGCTACGTCTTCCACGCTTCCGCAAAAGATCCCTATGGACAGGGTTATTATCTATTTATTAGTATTTTTGAGCTAATGCATTTTTACCCCCACCCTCACTCCCAGCCATTTTGTTTACCCCTCCCCTCTCCCCCCCCCCTCACCATGAGCTACCGGCGTTGCGGGCTTACTCAGTTGGCTGCCGGCCTCCAACATGCAACCATCTCACTACTACTGAAGAAGAGCCATAGACTTGAAAATTTTATATTCTATGTGTGTACGTGGTTTTTTTATTATTTATTTTCAAGTATTGATGCCCCAGGAATCCTCTTCTATGGTAACCGATGGTTTTTCTCCTATCCAAATGTTTAGTATATATATGTGTGCGTTTTTTACATGAGACGATTCTTTGTTGCCACTCTTTAAGTTAATATCCCATGATAATTCGATTTTATTTTTTTTTATTTTTATTTTTTGTGACTATTTACTTCAAATTTTAAGTACTTTTTCTTTTAATGTTTAATGTCTTTTACAGCTTGCCTGAATTTCCTGAAACTTTGCAAAGTTAAATATTACAACTTTTGTTTGTTTCATTCAATTCAACATAACTTTATTGCTCAAACTGGAGATCCTACTGGTTCTGGAAAAAATGGAGAGTCCATCTATAGGTATGTAACTGTTCACTTTTAAAAATTATGTTTGGGGAGCTACTGAGGTAGAGCAGATCGTCATGTGATGTGTTTTATTTTCAGCAAAATCCATGGGGACCGGGCAAAATATTATGAGGGAGAATTGGTTCCAAAAATAAAGCATGACAAAGCTGGCCTATTGTCTATGGTGAATTGTGGAAATAATATGTGAGTGAAAATTTTGTCTCCCTTATCTTTCTATTATTATTTTAGTGTCATCTTTCTGATAACATTTTTTCCAATATTTTTTTATGGTGGTGTCATTTAACTAGCTGTAGAGAACAGGATGAATTCTGTTGTATTATCATTTTCTCTTTATTGATTGATTTTCTACTTTTATCAGATGTTTGTAAAACTAAGAATGTTCTGAATAAACAATGGAAGTGGTATGTAACTATGCATTAAAGATTAATCTACTTTTTCACAAAGTCAGGTGGTGTAGAAACTTCACAAATTGCAAAGTAGTTTACTAAGTTGTCTACAACACTACAAAAGTACAAATCAACACAATATTTCAGGGCCATGTATGTAGAAACGTATTGCTGAGCTTGTGCGGGCACATATAAAAGGCCACGGGGTTCCGACGGCTCCTGCCGCATCCCGTAAGATTCACGGAGGTAGAGCTTCGCACTCCCTTTGGTACTAAAATGGATGCGACAGTGTACTCTTTATGGGTTGAGTATTGCGTGAGACGGAGGCTCAAAAGGAGGGCTGGTGTTGTAGCATCCAGAATATGTTGTTAGGCTAATTCACAACTCCATAGTTCAAATGGGGATTTGGTTTCAATGAGCGCTTTGATGGCTCTGACTGTGAAACAGTTATTGAGCTCATGAGAGTTGTGGGAGCTGACATGGGCAGCATAAGGGTGGTCTAGATTTTGGGAATAAATTTTTTTTGTGACCATTCATTCTGACCGATAACTGGTTCATGGTGATGCTGGTGAAAAACTTGGGCAGTATAGGTAGGTGAGCTGGTATATGAGAGGGTATGTGGTAATGGCAGTATAACCTATGATGGGTTCATTTTCACCACATTAGGTTGTGGTGGTTGGATGCAACACCCTGCATCACCTTCAGCAGCCCTTCTAACCTAAAAACGTGTGCATAAATACCATCCTACTGCTCCTTCCATTGTAATAGGCCTCATTGCAAAAAATGTAATATGCATCCACCTGCTACAACTTAATGTAACCCAACTACTGGTGAAACCTACCCCATCATGGGCCATACCATCATTACCACGTCCAACCTCATGTAGATGCTTGGCTGCCTGAATTCTTAAATAGGCCTCGCCACAACCAGTTATCCAACATACTGAATACTTACAAAGTTAATCCCAAAATCTAGATCACCCTGTTGCTGCACACAACATAGCCACAGTAACTATTTTACAGTCAAAGCCATCAGAGTACTCCCTGAAACCTATTCAAACACTGGAGATGGGAATTAGCCAAATAACGTATTCCGGATTAGTGTGACTGCGTTGACTGTGGGAGCCCACATGAGCTCAGCCATATGTTTTTCCTTACACGAGAAAGGATAAGGCCTGAAATATTGTGTTTTTATGTTCTGTTTCTTGTTGCTTTATCCTGTTCAATTTTTGGCGTGTGTGGGTTTATCTTTCCTTTCCATATTAAACTGAACAGTTTCTTTTATATTACCCAATGAGTCATTGTTTATGTTTGGTGCTTTGCTAGTCTTGAACTTTATTTCGAGCTGTCAATCTAATTTTATATTATGAGATAATTCTGGTTCACATTACTGAAAAAAATGCATTTTGAGTACTTCCATGCATTTTGATGTCAGCTAATGGTATTTGTAATAAAATTTTACCTTATCTGTTAAATATAAAAGTCATTTGGGTATGTCTGTAATTTTTTATTTCCTTTTCAAATTGTTTTAAATTAATTTAAAACTCCGTTGGATACTCTTGTGTGTCTATCTTAGTTTTATGAATTCTGTATGAAACAATTTTTGTTTCAGATTCAAGAACTTTTCAATATTGGTCTTATTTTTTAATACAGGTTTGGTTCCCAATTTTTCATAACTCTTGCAAAGGATCTTCAGTCATTAGATGGTGAACACTGTGTCTTTGGAGAAATAACAGAAGGCCATGAAGTACTGCTTAAATTGAATGAAGCAATATGCGATACAGATCACCGACCATACCAGGATATAAGGTAATATTGTACAGCCACTTTTTGACTAGTTGGAATATGAATTAACTTTACTTGTCCCTTGAATGATATTTTTAGGGAAACAATTAAAAATATTTGTTTTTAAAGTCTGAGACACACAATGAACTAAAGCTTTTTGATAGTTTTCTTAGAGTTCAGTGTATAGGAATGGTCTAAAATATATTTATAATTAGAAGCAACCAGTTAAATTGTGCAAGAAATGCTAATACTTTTAATATACATTTCAGAATTACTCATACCGTTATTTTAGAAGACCCATATGATGATCCTCCTGGCTTAATAATACCAGATGTATCACCAGAACCATCGAAGGAAACATTACAGGTATGAATGGTGTATTGCACCGAATTAAAATAAACCAGTTTTTGTCTTTTTGTAATAAACAAACAATAAATGCTGTAGTGGTATACGATCATGGGAGCGAAAGAGACTATAATGTACTATAGTTTTATGCTGCTGGGACACAAGATACGAGTAGGAATATTACTATTAAAATTTTGTTTTTGTCGACTTTAGCAGAAAAAGATGGATAGTCAGGCATGTAACGGTTAGAGGTCTAGGAGTAGAGGGGTCTACAGCAGCTTAGCAAAGACAGAGAAAAATACCTTGAACAAAGATCCTACAATCTGAGGAAAGAATGGTTAATGGCACTAAGAATTGTGTAAATAAATAATGGTATTTAATAAGCTTAAATTGAATAATGATTTCTTTCTAGGAATATTAATGACATACGAATGAGAATAAGAAAAGAACTACTATATATATATAAGTTTATTTGTGGAATGCTTTGTGATCACTGTGTATTTTGCAACAACTCCCACTCGTTGGGTCCAGCTCACTGAGTGGTCAATTAGAGACAGTGTTACCCTGAAGCAGGCTATAATATATCAGCAGAAAAAAGTGTCAAAATTAATGGACAACCATGTAAACAGTAGTTGAACTCCTTATTACTAGAGCATGTAATGGCTATTAAAGTTATGTCATGAAAGTTTCATAGGCTTTTACTTCTTGTGCCAATTCATATTTCAATTTTTATTGTGGTACAGCCAAAGTTTTATACATAACTGTGTGGGGGCTGCGTGTGTTAAAGTTCCACCATGCTGGGTTGAGGAGGTACAATGGACCCAGGTTCAAATCCCTGGACTCCATATGCCAGCCAACCTGATTGCGATTTTTAGACAGTTTTCCGCAATCCTCTAGGCCATAGGTTCTCAACCTTTTTCGGTCTTCCACTCTCTTTGTGAAAAAAATTACCCACTGCCCATTTCCAGAAAAAAATAACACACTGTTTCCCCTTCTTGTATAGTATCATATATTTAGAAAACAAGGACATATTTCCAAAATTATCTTGTTAAAAGATATAAATGCTATTGGTGTATTGATCACAGTTTATTTAACAAATACACGTTACGAAAACATATTATTGATTAGATGGCTGAACTTGGTGTAATGACACTAATTTTTCGATATTTGGCGCCTCATTTGTCATCAGCCATCTTAAATCACCACACTCTTTTATTTAAATCTGCTGCTTTTCCTAGCTAATAAATTTCTGGCTACATACAATCATGGGAATGTATTTAAAAACTACTTTGATGCAGCGCTTAAAGCCCTATAAAATACTGAAAAAAGGGGGAGGGGGCAGGTGATTGGTCCTCAGTGCCCCCCTCCCCCAATTGGCCTTGAACCACAAACGCACCCTTTGAACTGTTCAGCGCCCACCAGTGGGCAGTACTGCCCCTGGCGGGAACCACTTATCTAGGTAAATACAGGCACGGTCCCCAATATTTGCCCTGTAAACTACACATTTCACAAACAAAAATACACTAACCACACAGAATACAAGTTATACATTTCACAGACAGACGGTAACCAAGCTGTGCTTGTTTTGAAAATAAGCACAGCTTCTGGAAACAAGAATTCTGAATGTATACTTTTATAAATCTATAACCAAACTGCATGTGTGTAAAGATTTGAATAGATATTACAGAAAAATGAACACAGCAGTTTGGATGTCCCCCCCCCCCCTCACATTTTAGAGCTAAGGTTTGGATTAAAATCTACAGAAATAGCTAATTGCTTCTATGTACCAAGGGATGGAGCAAGTGTTAAAATCATTTCTTGACAGAACATTTATGGGCCAAGGATCTCTATGTATTTGAGAAGAGCAATCCTTATAACAATATTGAAAAAAGACCACACTACTTTGCTTATGATTATGTTTTGTTTCTTGGCTTCAGCTATTTATTTATTCAGTTCTCTGAAATTTAAAACATTAAATTGAGCGGAATACTTCAGTTAAATGTTATAAGCACAAGAAATAAATTACATAAACATCTTTGTACTTTAAAAACCATCAAAGATCATGCTACTATGCTGTGCTATGCTATGCTCTCCCCATCATCTCCAATGATCAGTTGCATTCTGCATTTGGCTGTATTGGCTGCAGCTGCTTGTGCAAGCATGACCACATATTTCTATGTTCTTAACTAAGGGTTTTACCTGAAATATTGTGTTTTTTTTAGTTGTGTGTTATTTTTTGCTGCTACTGCCCCCCTCCCTTCAACTTTGGTGAGTGTGGGGTGTAATTTATTTTTCTCTTCCATATAAATATTGCCTCACGGTGGTTCTTCCTGCTCAATTGTTTCTTACATTCTGTTATGTTTTTCTCCAGTTTCTGTAATACAGAAAGTGAAAATAAATGGAATATGTTAATAAAACCACTACTTCATAGACACACTCCAGAAAGCATAACTCCATTGTGGATTTAGTTTTAAAGATAAATGTCCTTGTGCTTAATGTCGATATGTTTAGACACAGTAATCACAATTTTATTTTGGTAGCAATGCAAAATAGAAAGCAATTTATTATTATTATTATTGTATGTGAACCACATTCTACAGTATATGGAACCACCACATATCAGAAGTGATGTTTATCTGCATAGATTCTTTTATTTTATTTTCGATATTATTTTGTTTAGTTATTTACTATTACATTTTTTTCTAAAAAAAAAAAAAAAAAAAAAAAAGAAAGAGGGATAGAAAAGTTAATAAAGTGTTTCCAGTAAATTTCCACTGTCGTTTTGTCCAAAACTATTCTTCATTTTATATTAAAATACATAAATAACAGAAAAGAACCAACAGTTAATGATAAAAATAACTGAAAACTTGGAAAATGAGGATAGTAACACACATAGCCACAATATTAACTTGTGCATGATGTCACTGACATTTGTAATTTGCGCCATGGCATAAAGCTGCATTTGTAGTCTTTATTACTTTAAATTTTAACATCGAATTCTATTTAAAATAGGTCAGTTCTTAAAAAAGTAAGTAGTTTGAGGAGAATAAGGTGCATTAAATAATTTTAAAGCAGTTTCTCGATAGTAGTCAATAGTTTGAACGTTACGTACTGTTTCTGATACTATCAGAAGTGTTTGCTCTGTCTTGTTGTGTGTGTTCTTTTTGTTGACTGTTGGGAGTTTGTTTCATGGTCCATGCCGTCAGATTCCTCCCAAGCAACAGCAGCTCCTCTGAACTCAGAAGGTTTGAATGTCCATAAACTATATGATTCCATTTTGGCCTTCATTGAAATCCCCACCCCCCCCCCCCTCTTTTTCCGCGTAGTGTGACTCTGCTTTCACCCCTTCCCCCCACTTACCCCCCTCCCCCCACATTCTGTGTGGCACATAGCTTTTTTTCCCCTATTACTTCTAGAAGACATTGTGTACTGTTTTCTCTTAACAGACTATCATTAAAATTATTAAATATTTAATGAACACAACTGATATTTATGTACTTTTCTGTAATTATAAATATGCTGAATGAATGTTGATACTAGCAAACAATCAGTTGTTGGAAAAACATCTCTCCAAGGTTTTCGAATCGTTTTGACTGTAGCATGTCAGTTAGTTGAGATGCGCCGCCTGCATGCAGCCCATGCTATGACTGTAAGCTACAAGCATGTACAGTACTGTTAATATAGAGAATATCTAAATCACATACGGATATAACTAAGTTAAATAAATATCTGCATGCTGTTGTGTCCTGTACCTTATTTCAACTGTGTCAAATAATATGAATTAAAAACTACGTGGCCTGGCTTGGAACCTGCCCCTTCCCTTCCCCACATAGCCCAGCGTAGCTTTTCTACACAACCCCTTCACCATCCCCCACCCCCAAACCAAGTACTTTATGGACGCCTCTTTAATTGGTTTAATAGTATTTCAAACACGTAGTTCTTTTTGAAACAGTAAATATTGTTTTGTCAACAATGAACAGGGAGAAATGCAGTGAGGCAATGTTAGCATTGAAAATGTAATTAAAGTAAATCAATTATTTACTGGAGTTGAAGAATGAAGTGCTAACAATGACCAAAAACACTTGCGCACACACACACAAACAATATTTCTTACAAAAATTTGTGGTTTTGTCACTGCAGTCTGCCTTCCTTCAACTCTGGTTAGTGATGGGTCTCTATTTTCTTTCAATTCCATATAAGTATTGTTTTAAAATTATTGATTGTTTATCTTAAATATGCTATTACTCTAATTGACCACAGAGATTATTAAACATTCATGATAACTTTAAATGTGATCTTATTTTAAATCTAGCACAAATAAACTCTAATGAACAGTTTCCTAGGTCATCAATTTAACATTGCAAGCCCATTGTTTTGTGGCAGCGAGTTTATGGTTTGTTACAAATAGTCACTGCATATTGAACTGGTTGACTTCATATTACATAAATAACATTGTGATAGTAGTGATAATGAAACTGCCATTAGTCAGTGAAACTAGGGAAAGATTGTATTCATCATGGTGGCACATGACGTGCAAAATCTTTGATCAGTCACCACTCTGGTATACTAAATGTAGGTTCTGTTTCCCAGCAAAATATTTTTTCCAGGTAAATAAAAAGAAAAGATTTTTTCCTCTTTGAAAAAATTCTGTTCTTTCAAAATGCAAAACCTAGTTTCTGTAATATGTGATAACGCACACTTTTGAAAATATTAATTAGCACCACATTGTGCTTCAATTTCAGAATGGACGAATTGCTCCAGATGAGGAGATTGATGAGACAAAGGGTCTGTCTGCTGCAGAAGTGGAGGAGCTGCGCAAAGAACGTGAAGCCAAGGCACAGGCTACTATCCTTGAGATTGTCGGAGATCTGCCTGATGCAGAGGCTGCTCCTCCAGAAAATGTGCTCTTTGTCTGCAAGCTGAACCCGGTCACTACTGACGACGACCTTGAGATCATATTCAGTCGATTTGGGAAGATTAAGAGGTGAAATTTATCTGTTGTCTTATACTCGTTTATGTATAAATTCATTTCCTTCTGTTCAAACTGTAGTGACTTATTAACTTCAACTAATAACCATTGAGTTGATAATCTATTTTGCAAATCATTATCAGTTCTGAATTTGGATATTGTATATTAACAATGAATTATGGAAAAAGTATTTAAATTTTTCTGTATGAACATCATTTGTTTGAAGAGTTTGTATTTTAGTATCTTCTAGTAAAATAGTCATTTTTTCTTGCGCTGCCTAGATGTAAAAATTTTACTTTCACCATATCTTTGTTATTGTTAGTAGCATGTAAAATCACCTAGTACCAAAATTTCGCTGTGGTGACAAATATTTTTCAAACTTCTCTATAATTTGATGAAGACATCAAATGTTTCTGAATCCTCCCTTCCCATACCTGCCATATCTAGTCTGCTGTCAAGTTCTGTTAATGCTCCTATATATACAAAACAGGATATCGAAATGAACCACCACTTGGTATCGTGGTGTGAACACATAAATAAATACAAAACATAGGAACAAGAATGAATATTTCGAGACTTGGCACCACCCTTCCTCCTTCATTTTCTCCTGTTGACAAAGAGCCAAGTCTTGAAATATTTATTCTTTTACCTGTGTTTTGTATGATTATTTATGTGTTCACCCCATGA
The DNA here is from genome assembly GCA_031002005.1 of Vandiemenella viatica. NCBI lineage: Eukaryota > Metazoa > Arthropoda > Insecta > Orthoptera > Morabidae > Vandiemenella > Vandiemenella viatica. Next base: position 68,293,638 of record JARYHS010008074.1, read on the forward strand.
TACCATCATCTAAGGTAAGTGGTGGTTCATTTCGTTATCCCTTTTTTTGTAAATCCATTCGCTAATCAGCTCCTATTATTTCCTGGTAACTATATGTATATAAAATCAGTAACAATAGAGTGAAAGAACTGCCGTGAGACGATATTTATGTGGGAAAGGAAAGATAAATTATACCCAACATTCACCAAGTTAAAGGGAGGAGGGCAGCAGCAACACAAAATAATATACAACCACAAAAATCACTATTTGGGGTTAACCCTTTGTCAACTAGAAAGAAATATGTGGCTGAGCTCGTGCAAGCCTCACGGTCAACACAGCCTCACGCAGAATGAAATTTACCGTCGAAGGTGGTGGGATGGAGCAATGATAATATATTCACAAGTATTAAGCGCAAGAAAGAAAAGACAGATATTTCAAAGGAGAAATAAGAATAAGAATAATAATAAAATAATCAAATATAAAGTTTGATATTAAGTCTATATACATATAATGAATCTATTTAACTGGCCAGTGATGGACATAACAGGGTGAGGATGGAAAGTATTATCTGAAATTGAGGCCTGGGGGGTGTCTAGTCTGCAGGATGTGTTGGTAGGCCAGTTCCCACCTGTGGAGTTCAGATTGGAAAGTGGTATCAGGAAGAACTCTAATGGCTCTGACTGTGAAGCAGTAATTGAGCTTGCGGGTATTGTGATTGCTATATATATACACTGTTAAAGCTTCTTTCAATTATTGTTTGGAAAATATTTTATTGGCTTTTAAAGATAATTGTTTGTACTGAACACTTGATAGCAAGCTTTTTTGTGTCAAACTGAAGACTGAAGGCAGTCAATATTTTGAAAAATTCACAGCGTTGATGTTAGAAAATGATACTTCCTGCCACCTTTGAGGCATGAACTTTATTTTTTCTACAAACAAATGTAAATTCTTTCTTATAAATTGTAAATTAATGTATCATTCCCTGATGTACAAATGTTAGGGATATGGAAGCCATATGATTCTATAGTTATTGTAACACAATATATCTTTATGTACCTGGGAATTGTTTATTTGGAAAGCCCTTCTTGTCATATAAATCTTCATAAGAAATTGAATAGATTTAAAATCCCTGGCCACAGGATGAAACTACCAACTACTAACAGCCTAAAGCAAGTTGTACCATTAAAGATTTTTTTTTTTTTTTTTTTTTTTTTTTTTTTTTTTTTTGATGATGCAATATTATTGTTTCAAATACATGAAAATTAATTTTATGGAGAGCTTTGAATGTCACAGCTATCTAAAAACAGCCACATACAAATGGGATATATATATATATGCCAATATTTATAGCTAGTTAGAAGTGCTTCAAATTTAATTACTGCTATTTACAAGAGAGTGTATAGCACAGTGGGGACAAGTGGAAGCCACAATATGGGTATCGAATACAGGACTTGGGTTGAGTGTATAAGAAGGCTACTATATTTGTTCTTGGAAATTACCACTGATCTGATATGATAAAGATGCTGGCTCATTGAAAGACTAGAAACAAGTGGAGAGATTGCTGGGAATGTATGGTTACGAGGCCTGTATGTATTTTGACAGAAAATTGTATGTAGAAGAGATGACTGTTATCAGAATAGGAACCTGACTTCAGGTGTAAGAGAATGGGAAAGTTTTATTTTATAGGTATGGAAACAAACACTTTAAATCAAACATTAAAAGAATTTAAGATACAAATTTGTGAAATGCAAAAGCAGATGAGTAGTGAAATTTTCACCAGGGCATTATAATTGAATTAAAATTATAAGAAATTAATTAGAGTACATAACCAAATCAGAAGTGGTGGTTTAAAAACAGTGTAATGGTTTACTATGGAACGTTGAATGTTGAGAATATATTTGTTATACTTTTTGTGTACAATTTTACATTATTTGAAACTAAAACTGAAAGCGGGAGTGTTATAACCTCAAATTTTTGTCTGCCTTGTGGTGTTATAAGTGATGCTTTTACTTTTTCTATTTAGATGTGATCCATGTTTAAGCATGCCCTCTCCTTTTCCAAGCTGCACTTACGGATTAGACAATGGATCCAGGTTCAGATATTGGGCCGGGTATACCAGCTAGCCTGATATTGGTTTTTAGGCAGTTTTCTGTAATTGCTTAAGTGGTTCCTATGATGAGTGCCTCTCCACTCCACTAATTAAACAGTTCACAAACAAAATGGCATTTATCATGCTGAACGTAAACAACACAATTCACTGAGTAATAACGACACTTGTGTTTTACCTTAAATGGCTGCAACAGATTCTTGGCAAGCCACCTGGTGTACAATAAGAAGTCGCTAGGATTAAATAAAACTGAGACCCTGTTAACTGGAATCAAATTTGTTATGTATGTATTTGTCCCTTGATCTAGTTCATATTGCTGTTTAGATTTGTTTCCTATCCTACATTATTGTATTTATATTTTGTTAGATCCGAACTGTACTTGGCCATTATTTAACTTCGTAAATGCCTTTCTGAGTGTTGGAATTTCCTTGAAATAAATGGTCTGTTATATACATTTGTTCTTCTCAGGGTAGAATATTAAACAGAACTGTAGAAGTGATTAGCATTTTGCAAAATTACAAAAATAAATAATGTTCACCTTACTGGTTTGCAAAACTTCCGTACTTACCTGAGCACAAATAACATTTTACTATTACTCAAAGCAGTAGCCTTTCAAAACTCACTGTGTTGATACCTAAAGTGGCCAATGAATGGTAATAATAAACCCCCAGTTATTTGATTAATGCTTATGAGACCTAGTATAAGAAATCTGATGTGCCTAGTAACAGGTGGATGTTAATGCTGTATTAACTTTTTTCTGATGGTTTTGGAGCGTATACTCCAAGCACGCACGTCAATCCTTTCAATGTAGTTGCTAAGTTGTCAGAGACACTCGGAGCACACTCTGAATTCTCACCTCTAGCGTGCAGATAAAAAATATTTAGTGTTTACACTTGGGTTATAGGTTTGATGCACCAATACTTGTTCATTTCTTTGTTAGAAATTTTTAGTGAGTTCGTTAAGTCAGGGTTCTTACGGGCCTTAAGAAGGCCTTAATTTTAATTTTTAAGGGCCCTTAAAAGGCCCTAAAATTTGCTGAAAAGCCTTAAAATCTTTGAAACAGCCTGATTTTTTTAACACCGAGATACGGTGTAGTAAATTTCACTATCCCGGCGACGCGCCGATCTGCAGATTTCTCTTTGGCTCGACCTTGACCAAGTGCGAGTCAAAGTGCTTATATTTCAAGCAAGTAGTAGTCTTTGCACAGATCCTCTCTTATGTAGTTCTGCTTCGTACATGCCTGCGTCTTACATTTCTTGGCAATTTCTAAGAAGTTTCTTATGTATATATTGTTTTATTGCTTCCAACCACTTCATCTCATTTAATCCACATGATGAGAATCCACGATTAGATATATTTTAGAGAAGTATCTAATCAAAGAATATTATAACAGAGTACACAAAGTAATAAAAATATTGTTGCTGTTATCACATGGACAAGCTGATGTTGAACTAGGCTTCTCTGTGAACAAGCAGTTGGAAGTTGAAAATTTAAAAGAAGAGTCTTTAGTGGCTCAAAGATTAGTCAGTCAACATTTCAAAAACAGCAAAAATAAGTTGTTAATAACTAAGGAGTTAAGGATGTATGCAGCTATGGCTCGTCAAAAATATATTGCGTACCTGGAAGAGAAAAAAAAAAATGCAAAGAATACAGGGATTCAGGGAGTGAAACGCAAATCTATTTTAGATGATTTGGAAGATTTGAAGTGTAAGAAGGCACACCTAGTAACTGCAATTAAAGATCTTGAAGATAATGCTGATAAACTAGCAGATAAAGCTGAGGTTATAGGGGATGTTAAGTACATCACACAGTCCAATAGTATTCGTCAAACCGCTAAAGTTAAAAAATCTGAATTTGAGGATGTTGAAAGTAAAATTAAGGCTCTATTGAAAGATTTAAAAGAGAATTGACCTTTGTTTTTAAACAATGTGAAAATAAAAAAATATCATTAAAAAAGTGTATATTTTTTTTATTTAACCTGCATACATTTTAATGACTCTTACCAGTATGTTTTATGTTTATCCTTATAACATCTTGTAGCTCATCTGGAAAGAAAACTTTACTCATATAAGAAAATATTTGATCAAATATGCCCAATAGGAACTACTGCTGTAACTCAAAAGATGTTTAAAAAGTTGTATTTAACCTGTTTCTTAAACCTATGGAAAATTTTTCATCTCTAAAGGTTCTTTTACATGTAGCTTTCAAAAAAGGGGGGGGGGAGTGAGTCTTCCTCATTCAACATTATACCTGAAATCTGATAAGTAATTGAGCTGACAATTTGGCAGTCCTTTCTCTGATGTAACTGCTAATGTGCTATAATGTATAAAAACAAATTAAGTTAAATTATGTATTTATATGTTAGTAATTCTTATTACTAAGGTGGTACTATTTCTTTTTGCCCTTGTCAGTTTTCCGGGGTATAGTAGTTTTTATATTTTATGTTTATTATATGAAAAGGGAAAAAGGTTCAATATTCACTGTATTGTGTGAAAACAAAAGGAAATTTATTAGACATTTACTGTTTATTAATTTATAAACTCAAATATTATTTCATCATAATCTTAACATGAATATTTTAATTTCTTTGCTGTAAGTTGCATATTATTTTTTCATAACGTTTTAATATACGTTAAATATAGCCTTAAAAAATATGAAAAATTGCCTTAAAAAGGCCTTAATTTTTCTTTTGCTAAAAGAGTAAGAACCCTGTAAGTGTAAGACTGATTTAACAGATACATATATAAAACTTGAAATAAATGTGGTAATGAGGTAATTTAGTGTTTATAGATCTGTACAAGAGTTTTCCATGTTTGTGTTAAGTGAGTTACTTTGGCATTAGCTGGACTTGACTGTTTATTTCTAAGGATGCCTCCGTAAACTACATGACTCCATTTTGTCTCTCCTTGAACCCCCTCCCCCCTTTTCCCCACCCCATGTGACATTGCTTTTGCATTGAGCCCCTCCCCCCAATCCCCTCTTTGTGTGACATTTAGTTTTTTTCCCCCTATTATTTCCAGGAGATATTTTGTTCTGTTTTCTCTTAACAGTCTGTAGTTAAAATTATTGTGTGTATAATGAATATAACTGATATTTGGTTATGTACTTTTCTGTAATTATAAATATTTCGGGTGAAATGTTGACACCAGCCACTCCTCAGGTACTCTTTCTCAGGTACTGTCTGGGATGTTTTTCTCATTCATCATTGTTAAGTAATTGATAAATTAGAACAAACTATACCTACTACGTGAAAAAACTAAGAAGAGCTACATTTTTGTTTTTCTGCAGTTTTGTCACCTTTCTGATTCTTTTTATCTGCTTAAAAGATTTCTGTAACTCATTGGATAATGAAAACTCGTTGGAAAAACATTTTTGTTAAGCCTCATAAAGTTTACACACCACACTTTAAACTTGAAATAACACTTCAGTGAGAACTTATAGTTAAAGTTGTTATGAAATTCACTTTACAAAACAAAATTAAATTTGCTTCATCAGCAAGTGTGTGATCTCAAAACAATGTTTTTTTAAACCATCAAAACAGTTCAAACCCCAATGCCTTGATAAATTCCTGGTGACATCTAGTAAAAATTGCCAGACATGTTTCATTTATAATTTTACACAGAGACAGTGTAAAAATACTAATTTAAAATTTCAAATATAATGGGGATCATGCAGTAGACAAAAAATGAAGAGTAGTAGTCAAACATTCATCTGAAGTTATGCTCTGCCTCACTACTGTACCTATATTTGAAGCTACTAACTATAAAATATAGTCAAATATCAATTTACCCAATCAGAAATAATTTTTGAAATCATCTGGGTCTTTTTTGTCCATATTGATCTCTTCTTTGAAGCCATATTTTTATGTTTTGTTTTTTAGTTCCTTCTGTGCCTAAGAAAATGTAAAAAGCAGCACACTCTATTGCTCTGTTTCTCTGACTTTCTTATTATAATTTTCAGCATTACTAATTCTTTAATACTAGCAGTTCAAAATGTTGATATATGCACTTGCACTATTTTTGAAGCAATATTATATAAGCATGTTGTATGATTAACTGTGCTCTTTGATCAGTTATTTTTATGTTACAATATTCAAGTTTAAAAGTTTTGGACCTAGTTCTTCAAGTAGGACACTTAAAAGTAGATTTATATTGTAACTTTCAAGACCTTATCACAGTACAATTAATTTGTGTAAGCAGTCTGAAATGAACCTTAGTAAGTACTTGATGATTATTTATCAACATCTTTTATTTAATCTTGACAAAAGTTGAGTCAGTTAAATCTGTAAATTTACCTCATACTTGCTGAGCCAGATAAGTTATACTACTTACTTTAAATCAACATTTCACTGCTCTTTTCTTGTAAAACTAGTTATTGTAGTAATTTGATTAAACTGCTGGTTTCTGTTTTCCCTAGTATGTGCTTTAATACCTAGTGGTCTGGATGAGAACTCAAAATGTCATTTTTGATCTTTTAAGTATGAAGGTTTCAAATATTCTCTTTGTTTTCAGTTCTTTTAGTTCAAAACATTTATTTTTTTATAAGGTAATGTGAGACTAATCACTTTTCTGAACTTTCAGTTGTGAAGTGATTCGGGATAAAGTGACGGGCGATTCCCTGCAATATGCATTTGTAGAGTTTGAAGACCGCAAGTCATGTGAGGATGCCTATTTCAAGATGGACAATGTGCTCATCGATGATCGCCGTATACATGTTGACTTCAGCCAGAGTGTTGCCAAACTGCGCTGGAAGGGGAAGGGTAAACAAATTTTTCCTTTCTTGCTAACAATTATTGGAATGTTTTAAACTTCAAATGACATTTCAGTATTGTGTATTTAGAAATCAGAAAACACCTACATACATATATATGTGCCACCTTCTATCTACAAACATGTAGTTTAATGTGTACTGTTTCCACAGATATTTGTTATTTTTTCCTTGTGTTTAATCTTTTTAATATCCTGTTGTCACATACCACATACAATAAATGGCAACATTGTTAGTAAAAACTCTCCATTTCAATTGTATCTTAGTGTACCAGTGATCATGTTGTAGGCATGCTCTATAGCTCCAGAATACTAACCACTCTCCCCACCCAGCCATTACTTCAAGTATATTAGTGCTTATTCTCAGATTTGCCATTTTTTATTTAGCAGCCTTATAGGGAAGCTTGAGGATTTTTAAAAAATAAAAAAATAGCGGATAACAGGGTTTCGCTGTTCTTAAAAAGAGAGAGAGAGAGAGAAATAGCACCACATAATCAAAGTTGAGATATACCATTTTCTTCATCATATAACTATTTACTTGATGGTTGCATATTTAAACACATTTCAATGGCTGCAGATAAAGATTACTATGAGATTGCAGATGATGTGAAAACTTTATATATTACAGACCATTGTGGAAAGTCCTATCCAACTCATCTAAATCTACTCTTCAAGTTTTCCACTGCAAAATTTCTAAATTGTTCACTACTTAATATTTAATTTACATTGAAGTTTTAGTAGGCCTTCATCAAAAGAAATAAAGAAGACAATTCTTCATTTAGAAGATTAGTGAAACTTATACTTGCCTCAAAGTTAACTTTACTCATAGATATAGAACTCTTTGGTATTAATGTGTGACTGGTGAGGCATTTGGCATTAGAAGTTGGTTAAATCTGCATCCTTACTGACTCCAAAATTGTTTTAGTCATGAAAACAACTGAAACAAATGCCTGTTCTTTCTGCGTCACAAAACTAAGAATTTTGTTTAGTTACGTAGTTGAAAGGCAAAAAGTATAGTATTCAGCTGTACCCTGGCCCTTTATTGGGTTATAGGCAGTGAAAAAATTGACCTAATATCCTAAGTAGCCTTAAATGGCCCTGTATCTTGCTCACGACACTAGAAATGGTAGAAAGTGACAGAGATCATATAAAGCACAGGAACGATAATCTAAGATCTGGCCCACAGGGGCCTGGTACAAATGCAAGTGCAGGTACAGGTTTGGCGAACCCACGCCACGGTGCACGAGCTGGAAACTTGTTAGTACCGCAGTTTCCCATACTGTAAACTCCTTGCATTCGTCAATTACCACAATAGCGAATGATGGTGGAACATTGTGTGGCTAGGAGAGTGGTGATCTTGGCTTCGTCACGCGTATCATGAGGACGGAACAGACCTCTATTAAAAGCCCCTCAACCTCAAGGTTTGACACGTGCTGAGGAGGTAGATGGATGATGAGGACAATCACTCACTATTATGCGACCTAGGGGCACCTGCGCATCCCTGTTGTACTAGCCCAGTGGATCTGCAATGGAGGTACGCACCACCGGAAATTTCCTCCTTATTGGTGGGACCAAAAATTAAGTCAGTTAAAAAATAAAACACTACTTCTACCTGCAGATTGGGTGGTTTGCAGGCTAATCCAACTCCACCATAATTCAAAGAAGTGGATAATGTTTAGTAGCCCCCCTGCTTCTGAGAATGAAACTGAAAGTAACGGGAAAGTTTGTTCGCTTGTGAACACTTTCATAATCGTGGAAGGAACTTTTGAAAAAATATCCCCGTTTTATATTTCAAAGGGCTTAGAAGGACTGGTAGGGAGCCTGAAGTCTGTGAAAATTGGCTGAGGAATGGGATGCTGTTGCTGGAAACATTAACCATTCGACAGTCTACCCAGCTCCTTAACTGCGAGAAGCTCGGGGAGTTCGCCATTAAATGCGAATCCCACAAATCCCTGAATAGCAGCAAAGGCATTGCAACCTGCTACAATATTATTGATATAGGGATCAATGAACTTGTTAAGGAGAGGGGAGATCAGAAAGTGATTTAAGTGCATTAGATCACACTAAGGGTAAATGGCAGTATTGAAAAGACTGCCACCTTCATCCTGATGTTTGGCACACTAGCGCTGCCCAAGAATATGAAGGCTGGCTATGTAAACCTGAATGTCCGCCCGTATGTCCCGGACCAAATGCAGTGCTTCAAGTGGCAGAGGTTAGAGCATATGATGGGGTCGTGTAAGGGCAACCCCGCCTGTGGTAAGGGCGGACATAAGCCAGGTGTTAGTTGTATGCTCCCATAGGTGTGCGTCAACTGCTCTGGGTCGCACCCTGCATGGAGTAGGGAGTGTCAAGTGTATCTTGAGGAGCGCAAGATACAGGAGCTGAAGACCAAAGAGCAGATTCCTTATGGAGAAGCTTGTGCTCCCATTTTTTGCAACTAGTTTTGCTAAGATAGCTTCAGCTCCCATCAGGAGGGAAAATGTTGCTACCTCGACGTCCGTTGCAGACATGAGCACAAGCACAACGTGCTACGCGAAAGCTGTCAAGGTCGTTGCATCCAAGACAGTGGACGTCGATAGCAACACTCCAGCAGCAGTCTTGCAGTTACCCACCAATTGTAACAGTCAAAGGAACCGCACCTATTCCACCTCGTATAGTGACCCCGGTAGCAACACCATCTGCTACCAGTGAGCAGACGCTCCATGGTCTGAAGTTTAAACAAATGGACCTGACTCAGTTTGTAAAATCGCCCTCTTCATCTTCCCCGTGGCTACCTAGTAATAGGGAGAAAAAGGGGAAGAGGCAGAGGAAGAAAAAATAAATAAAAAAGCATTTGAGAAATTCACTGAGTCGGAGATGTCTTTTTCATCATTGGAGCCAGAGGATACAGAATTGTTGCTCAGCAAGAAGTGAATGAAGACCCACCTGAATCAAGGTGGGTCGAACTAAACCGGTAGCATGGCTCTCATACTTCAGTGGAACATTAACAGTTTTATGGCTCACAAAGACGAGTTTCAACTGTTAGCACGGTCTAATCCTTTGTGTCTCTGTCTCCAAGGGGGACAGTTTAGACGGACATATACCCTGTGCTAAAAGGGTATAACATATACCAAAAGAACTATACCGAGGGTGATAGAGTGAAGGGAGGAGTGGTTGTGTTTGTCCAAAACCGTGTCCACTGCGAACCTATTGCTCTCACCTTTCTCTTGCAAGCAGTAGCAGTAAGAATATTTGGCCTTACCATATGTTCCGTATACCTGCCACTAGGTTCACCAGATGATGACGATCAACTGGCTGATCTATTGCAGCAAATACCTCGATCTTTTTTCTTGTTGGGAAATTTCAATGCCCACAATACGTTGTGCAGTTCAACCACCAATTGCCCCATAGGATGAGTGATTTGTAGATTATTGGAGCAGGATGATTTGTGCATCCTCAATACCGGCCAAATGACGCATTTTACAACTGTTTCTGGTTTTTCCTCTGCCATCGACCTTTCTTTGTGCTGTACCCAACTCCATGCATGGGGAGATTGATCGAGACCTTCATGGAAGCAACCACTTCTCGATATGGTTACACATAGAGTTCAAATGTGCACAAAGAACTATGCAACAAAAATGGAATATCAGCAGCTCTACCACCGTTGAGTAATTCTCAAGTAGTGCCAGAACATTGAAGAGAAGATGACACACTTCACAGAAGTGATTCACCAAGCGGCTGATGTTTCCATGCCTAACTGCTCGGGAATGCTGTGGAATGACGAATGTCGTTCCACTATTCAGGGTCGCAGACGTGCCTTGCATCGTTTCAGATTACACCCAACACCTGACAACCTCACAACGTTTTGAACTGCAAGAGTTACAACGTGTCGCATGATTAAGGAGAGTAAGTTAAGAGTCACGGCAGAACTTTGTGAGCACCATTAACCATTCCACAAAAGTATGAGAGTCTATCCGCTGTATATCTGGAAGGTACTCTGTCACCAGGATCTGGATTACTGGATCAGGGGTCCAGCAACGAAGAACTGCTGCCGAAAGGCACGCATATAACTTCTACTCATTGGAGTTACAGGCGTACAATATCCCATTTACATCTTGGGTGCTGGAGTCAGGGCCCGACCTGATCAAGTGTCTGATGCTGAGGCATCTTAGCACAGATGTTATTAAGTACCTTTTATGTAATCGTAAGTTTTCCTGGCAGATCTGTTGCTTGAAGATTTCTCGGGCATGCAGCTGGGTCAATTGATCGCAGATGAATTGACCCGGCTGCACGCCCGAGAAATCTTCAAGCAAGTACATTTTAGATATTTTTAACAATATTTGGACCAGAGGACACTTCCCCGACTTGTGTAAACAAGCAATACTAATCCCTATCTTAATACCCAGAAAGGACAAAATGTTACCAGGTAGTTATCGTAGCATTCATTGCCTTAATAAGCTGCATGGGAAGGACACTAGATTGGATGGTCAACTGCCACCTTGTTTGGTGTCTTGAATCCCGAAATCTGCTGAGTCAGTTTCAGTGTTGACTTGGGAAGTTCCATTCCACCTTGGACAACCTTATCCTGTTGGAAATGGCAATACAGGATGCATTTTTCTGCAGCCAATGCCTTGTTACTGTGTGTTCTGATATAGTGTACGGTTTTTGGATAGTGTCTACCGTGCAGGAATTCAGCTCGCCACGGGGGCCTACCGCACCAGCCTGATAACCAGCATCTGTGCTGAGTGTGACAAGCTGCCACTCTTCACCCGCTGGCATCTCCTCATGGTGCGACAATATATACATGTTCTCCTGCTGGCAGACCCGTGTACAATGCCGTAACTAATCCAAATTACGAAAAACTTTACACCAATTGCCATAAAGCGACCAAACCGTTCAGCCACCGTACAAAGACTATTTTAGAAGAATATGATTGTGAGCTGTCCCCTTTTTATCACCAGGGTTAGAGTAAATCTCCCTGGCTTTTAAAGAGGCCTATAACAATTAGTTTACTGCTGACAATGTATCTATCAGAGTTTCTAGCAATGTTTTAAACCAGCATCATGATTTTACCCTGGTATATACAGTTGGGTCTAAGCAGTCTAAAGGTAGTGTTCCCTTGAGCGACTTATACATACAAGCTGAACAGCAAGTGCAGCATATGCACTGCAGAGTGCTATGCTTTGTAAATGTTGCTCTTGCATGTAAAAGTAAGTCGCAGTGTGAAGTATATCATATTCTGTGATTCCATCATTTGCATCCAGGAATTGGAAAACATGTACTCAGCAGACCGACTAGTCCAGAATAAACAGGATACTCTCCAATCTATGGGAAAGGAGGTTCTATTCTGCTAGGTACCAGGTCCTATGGGAATCAGGGGAAATTAGGCAGCCGACGTAGCTGCCAAGTTAGCCTGCGACAAGGCTGGAATCAACTTTGCTCCGATCCCAAAGTCAGACCTTGCTCTGATGATAAAAGGAATTGTCGAATCCCCGTCCAGGCATCCAGATTTGGGTTTTCCATGGTTTCCCCAAATCACTCCAGGTGAATGCCGGGATGCTTCCTTCAAAAGGCCATGGCCGAATTCCTTCCCATTCCTTGCCCCCATCCTTTTCCGTCTCTAAAGACCACGTTGTTAAAAAGGGACGTTAAACTGTTAAAAAAAAAAAAAAAAAGGAATTGTCATTGAAGTATGGCAGAGGCAGTGGCTGGAGGTAGAGCATAATAAGCTCTGGCTGGTCAAGCCGATCATTCAGCCATGGAGCAGCTCCTTCCAGCGGGCGAGGAGAGATGAGGTTCTCCTTACTCGCCTCCATAAAGGGCACTGTCCTCTGACACATAGCTTTCTTCTCCGCTGGGAGAACCCACCAAAATATGATGCTTGTGATTTACTTTTGATGGTGTGCCACATTTTAACAAATTGCATTTTATTTTTGGATTTAAGGGCAGACGTTGGTCTAGCCAACAATAAAAATTTTGTAGTTTGGTCAGTCTTGTTCTAAAAATTTTGGGTAGATCGGCCTAGATTTTAGATTGGGTCTCTTTACAATCACCAACCCAAGGACTGTTTTTACTTCTTACAATTTTGAGTTCCTTCGTTAAGTTCATTTTTTTTTTATCTGGCTGGCTGGCCCTTTTACAGCCAGCTAGCCGGTTAGTTTGTTGTTTTTACATTCTTTTAACCTGGTTGACCCCTTTACAACCAACCAGTAAATGTCTGTAAATTGTTATATTATGTGGCCCTTCAGCAGCCAGTGACTATTATTGCTATTTCAGGTGAGTATTCTTAGTGGTCAGCAAGGAAAGCAAATAGATCAAATTAAAATTAGGTCATCATATAATTGAAATCGACACAAAATTTAAACACCTTAGCAGGATTATATCATCTGATCTATTCTTTTCTATCCAATCTCCTTTCTAATTCTAATGACCAGGTCCAGGGGTCAGCTAATGGTAACAGCATGGAATAATTAAATCTATGAGTACCTTTTTTCTAAAAAATATTATTAATAAAGGGTTATTCTGCAACAAATTTGGTGATAGTTCGTATTGCTCGAAGTGGTGAAGAACATCTTATTCCTCCTCATGAGAATTGGATAATCCAACAGCGCCTTCATCACTCCAAAGGTCAAAGTCGTCGATTGGTTGACCATTGTCGCCACTTCATAACCATGACTGAAGTGCAACTTTAAACTGAATTGAGAATTGATTAAATTATTGGTGCTCCCCCTACATGGTCACTTTCCAGTATTAATGCCTAATAAAAAGAAAATCCAGATTTCCTTCAATGTTCTATCAATACTGACTGTAAATCCACTTTTTTTCACCTTACATGGACGATATTATTGTCAATATAATAAGTTATTGCCAATATTAATGATCGTGTAAGGTTTGCTTCAGGAGAAACAAGGTAGAACTGGTTTGGTCACATGGTCAGAATGGTGCCAAATAGACCATAACAATTTTATTTATTTTTTTTGGAAAAATCTATAACTCGAGAAAAAAAAGAAAGGAAGACATAGTTGGATGAAGTTAATATGAAAAGAATTGGCCAGCTGTAACACAAAGTGGGAGAAGATAATGGAAGAGGCTTATTCAATACCACATCTTTTCTGCTGGAGTGGAAAATTGATTATGATATGTAATATTTATTACTTGTATGCCTTGGACAAATATTTGGCCACAGTGTGACATTTTATTTCATGTTTGCCACGTCTGCTTATGATGGACCAGAAATGTTTGAATGGTTGTCTACTCTGTGTATTTGGAGCCTTTCAGGCATCACTTGAACATATTTTCTCTTCCAGTTTGTATCTGTTGACAAAATGTGTGACCAACACCTCATACATTATATGAAGGTATATCCAAAAGCAGTGGATAATTATGGCAAACCTTCAAATGAAAGAGAAATCAACACCATCTACTTGTAAGAGCTTCATTCAACTTTTGTTAATCAAGCACCATCATAAAAGACTGTTTAAAATTGGTTTGCAGAATTTCATTGTGACCATGCTTCCATCAACGACAAATTTCATGAAGGTCCACCAAAATCAGTTGTTGTTCCAAAAAACATTGATCTTGTGCTCAACATGATTAAAGAGGACTAGTAATATGACTTACTGTGAGATAGAAGAATCCTTTGGTATATCAAAGACTGCAGTACATGCGATTTTGCATGAACATTTAACTGTGATAAAGATCTCTTCCCGGTGTATTCCATATACCATGTCAATTGGTGTAAGGAAATTGTTTGCTCGAGGAAATGCAAAATCCATTTACAATATCGTAACAGGAGATGAAACTTGGATGTAGTCGTATGAGCTGGAAACTAAACAGTCAACTGTTTGGGTGTTCCAATATGAACCGAATCCTAAAAAAGTGATTAGTTCGCGAAACACTTCCAAATAAATTGCCGTCTGTTTCTTTTGTTATACTGGACCTTTGCTTTAGAGCAGGGTTGCTCAAACTCATAGTTTGATGTATCCCTATGAAATTTCCAAAACAATGTCAAAAAGGTTTTTTTTAAGGATTTTTGTCTAAAAAAAGTTATACAGTTACAAGGAGTGACATGTTATTAATTGATTTGATGGCTGGGCTTGTTCCTTGTCATCAGTTGAGTTGATTTTAGGAGCAATTTGGCTCATTTTCAATCTCTTTACACCTTGTTGTGTGTTACACTGTTGAGATACACAGTCAGTGGCCATAACGTAAATCTTGCCGCGAACCCCCTATGTTTGCATACCCCACCTTGAGGAACCCTGTTTTAGAGGATCAAAGAACAGTTAATGCTGAATGGAATACAACAATTTGTTTGCCAGAAATACCGATGCAATAAGGAAAAACAACCCAAAACATCACATCATTCTTCATCTCACATGGCACGTCACAATATTGATTATTTGACAGAAAAAAAAAAAACATTGAATTAATGCCTCATTGTCCATATTCACATGATTTATTGCCTAATGACATCTTTTTGTTCCTGAATGTCAAACAAAAAATTCTATTTTCATTACCTCAGGAAGCTGTTGAAACCTACGAAAACCATATTTTTTACTTACCAAAAACAGAGTGGAACATTTTTTTTAAAGAATTTATTCGAACACATGCAAAAATGAGTAAATCTTAAAGGCAAATGTGTTGAGAAACAATCAAACAATGTATACCAGTTTTTATGTTTGTTTTCATTGTTTTTGGAAAAACTTAAAAGACAACCATCATATAATGTCATGTGAACACTATATCCACAAACTTTAAATAATAATTTTTAATTTTAAATGTGTCTCTCTGTGCTCAGTGCCAGATGTTTTCACTTTTGGTCTGTTCTTAGGCCAATGTAGGGATATTAAAAGATGTATTTATTTCTGACAGCTAATATAAGCTAAGTGTTTCTTGGGATTAAATTTGTATTTCTACCTATGATACAATTACTTGAATTCCAAAGAAAACTCTTTGTAGATACCCAAGAT
Organism: Vandiemenella viatica; assembly: GCA_031002005.1. Lineage (NCBI taxonomy): Eukaryota > Metazoa > Arthropoda > Insecta > Orthoptera > Morabidae > Vandiemenella > Vandiemenella viatica. The sequence goes on from JARYHS010008074.1 coordinate 68,309,438, forward strand.
ATTAACAAAAGTTACAATTTTATTGTATGTAGAGAAATTAAAAATATAGGGCAGCTCGTGTTTTCTCCTACCTTATGGCCTTCATTTTGTGTATTCTACTTCTGTTATAGGAGTGCTTTCACTGTATCAGTAAATCACACCCACCTCCACAAAAAGAGCTAGTAAGTAGTTTAATTGTAGCCTTAAGTTTAATATTTCTAGCATTTTAAAATAATTGCACACCTTTTTACAGGTCGTGGTGTGGAACATCTAGATGACGAGGGAAATGTAAGGAAGGATGCTGAAAATCAATACAATCACACAGTAAGTGCAACAGCTTTCTGTTAAAGTTTTTCCATTTTTAATATAATTGGTTGAAATAGAGAAGTGGTGGTGGAGATATCAACAGAATAGATGGCAGAGAATAACTGTAATCTTTTTTAAGATTTTTATCATGTGCAGGGTAGGCGGTATGGAATAGATGATTTTGCTCTGGCTCTCCGAAGCAAAATGACAAAAAGTATAAATTCTGATGCTGTAAGGTATTAGTTTGACAGCCTATAATTGTCACCTGTGTGCATAAATTTGATGGTCACCAGGATATAATTGTTGGAGCCTCCTGCCAAAGGATTGTAGTTCAAGACAGGCATAGTAGTGTTTGTTTACTATATTCGCAAAAAGCTAACAATAGGAGTCCACTAGATATATTCGAGGAAAAGAATGCAAGGCTTAATTGAATGCTGTTGGATTTTCTTTTAACAGATCTTAGAGACTCTATCCCAATAGGTTTGCCAAAATCTTGATGGAAAGCACATTCCACTGATGGCTTCTTCAAAACTTGTCATTCTGGTTTTTTTGTCAGGACTTTTTCTCCTGCTCACAAAGCCCCAATTAAATAACTGGTGAACAGAGACCTGGAATATTTCATCAGGACAGTGCACCTGCTTAAAAAGGTGGTTTTTCAGTGTGTAAACTGAGGGAGATGAAGTACTAATTTTTGCAAAATCACCAGATTTTGTCCCCTCTGAATATTTTCATATCTATAGAAATTTTGGCTTGAGAATGTTTTGAGTTTAATGAAGAATTGATAACAGCCATAGAGTTATTTTTCGGACCTTCCAAAATGTTACTTCCAGGATGGACTCGATTCATTGCAGAGCCTTTGGCCAAACTAAAGTGGACCAAAATAAATTAATATTACATAGAAAAATAAATTAATTTTTTTTAACTAAGATTTAGCGCCAGATCTACAACATATCACCTGGCCTTTGTTTACTTCTCCATATATGCTGTGAATAATGCAGACACAATTCAAGTGCAGATACATATGTATGTGTGGTTGCCAGATTCTCCAGTATTTTAAAATGCTTCAGGTCTATTATTTCATTGGAACCAAAGTGGATAATAGACTGCCCCTTTTATATTGTACTAGCAGTACCCATGGCTGATTTTGTTCACCTTTACTCACCTTGTAAATTACAACTATTAAGTTACTGAAATTTGGCACAAATTTTATTAAAAATTAGCATCAGGGATAAAAATAAGTAAAATTTAATGGAACAAAAGTTTCATACATAATTATGGCACCACATACCAAAGTTGATGGCTGCGATGAGAGACAACACTTGGGTGGACAAACAAATACACAATATTTCGGCAATATTGTGTATTGGTTTGTCCGCCTAAGTGTTTTCTCTCTTCACAGCTGTCAACTTTGGTATATGGTGGGTTAATTTCCCTTTCCTCCATTATTTATATCATCTAGAAGCCGCTTCCATTTTCCTTGGTTTCATTCATAACTATGGATGTCATGATTTTTCATCATTAATTATTGACCCTGGATTAAATGACAGTATAATTCAGTATCCTGGATAAAATTCAATAAAAAATTGTAAGTAGAATATGAATAATTTACAAAGGTACACAAACTGTAAATTATTATGTATAGCCGTGTCAGAGACTATGCCAGCACTTGTGTGATGCATTTGACTTCTTTATGTTCAATCGTGGTAAACATTTTGACTGTGAGAAGATGTGTGCCAAACAATATTAAATATATAGATTCTGTCACAGAACAGTTAAATTGGTGTATCAATGTCATATCGAAACATAACACAACTAAGCTAATGTCACGTAAGCAATCACTAGTATATTTTGTTCAAATGGATAGTTTTTTCTTGATTTGTATACACACAAAAAATTACATTTTTGCAAAATGCATGGATGCACAGTTAAAAATTTCAAAATTTATGGTTTGGTCTCTGTGTCATTCGGTATTATGTTACTAATATGGATAAAAAGTACTCTCTATTACAACTAGTGGCATAATCTACAGTAATGCACATTAAAATTCCTCTTTTTGAAATAAATTTAATATACACAACTTTTCTACAATTTTATCATAAATTTTTGGGACTGAAATCAAATCAAATAGGAAATACTGTATTGAAGTGATTTAGCTTGTATTAAATTTTATTGCTATATAGTACAAATTCAAAATTTAAAGAAAGGCATTCAGTATTGTAACTGGAAGCTACTGTCATTGATAATGATTATAATTATGGGTGGAGAAAGTGCAAGTAATTGGTAGTATGACATATAAGTACTGAAAACTACTCAAACTTTGTGCACGTTACCTCTTTCTGGCAGAAAAATCTGTTATTTCACTACTCTGTATTTTTTGTGACTGTCCTGTCCTACAGTTTACTTGAGTAAATGATTGTCCCTTGCTTTTTTAGATTATGTTAAGATTTGCTTGTAAACATCTTGCATTTCCCTCCAATCCAATGATTTGGTTTGATTAATTGTGAATGGATTGTAAAGAAATTTTGGTAAAAAAACAAAGATGCACTTTAGTGAAACAGAACTGTTTGTTCATGCGTCTCATTCATCTGATTGGAAATTACAGGTTGTGTTAGAAATTACAGTACCATGTCGCAGTCTTAATATAAAGATAATCTGGAATCTGATTGGCAGTATGTTAATTTATATGTACTGTTTCATGATTTTTTTTTAGTGGAAATATATTGGAGATATATGCTGTAGATGATATTTTGCATTACATACATTAACCAAAAGCATCTGCATAAATGTTTCAAATTGATTAATTCATGTAATAAAGTAAAAGCTGCAAAACCTCTTTAAATTGAAGCTTAGTTTGACACAAGTTTTTGCTACACATTTCAAAGCTTTTAAAGGTAAGAAATACTCAGTTTCTAAAGAAGCAAGATGACAGATATGACTTCTCAGTAAATTCCCTCTTCGGTTACTGTTAGTCTTGCACATTCATTGATTTATTTTAAAATTTTACAGAAAATGAATACCTTGTAGAGTTTTACAGTTTCTTGTTAATAATGTAATTTTTGTTCCAGAGACTGGAGAATGAAAGAAGTTACTCACGGAGGGAAGACACTCGAGATTCCGGACGACGAGATGAAAACCGTGAAGTCTCAGATAGATCGGAACGTGAACGGGAACGTGAAAGGAGGCGGCAGAACGATAGGGAAAGGCGATACGCGGGCGGTAGTCGTGATAGGGATAGAGAGCGTCACCGTGACAGGGACAGAGATCGTGACAGGGGTCACAGGGACAGGGACAGAGACAGGGAACGAGAAAGGGATAGAGATCGAGAAAGGGACAGGGATAGAGAACGTGACCGTGGTCGTGAGCGAGATCGAGATAAGCATCACAGTAGCTCCAAGACCAGTGGGGACACCAGGGACCAGGAACGCCGTAGGGAGGAAAACAATCTGGGCAGACGTGAAGAGGATCAAAGTTCTAAGGAGCTGGCAAGAGTTGCTGCGAAAGAGGAAGTACCAGCAACCAATGGAGGTAATGGTGACATTTCAAGTGATGACAGACAGCAGAGGGCTACCAGCCGCGCAGAGGAAGGAAAGGAGTGGACTGCTGTTGAAAATCATAGTGGCTCTAATAGCAAACGTGGTAATGAAAAGACTGAAGACTTGCCACCTGATACAACAGCACGTGTTAGCAGAGATTCCTGGGAAAAGAAAGGACAAACATCTGTACGGGGCTCTCACTCGAGCGAACAAGCTGTGGGCAACATTGCTGACAGTGCAAAAAACAGTAGCCACTCACAGACTAAGTTACTTCCAGCAAACAGTAGCAGTAATGACAGAGATCCTGGAAGAAAAACTACAAAGAGAGCAGCCAGCACTGTTGAGGATGAAAGGAAAAAGAAAAAGAAAAAACATGGGGAGAGTACACCTGCAAAAAAGTCTACACGTGCAGTTACCTCAAGCACAAGTGGATCAGAGTCTTCTTCAAGTGACAGTGATTCTTCAGATTCTGATGGAGTATCAAGCACTGAAGAAGAAGGGCCTCGTAAGAAGAAAAAGAAGCGAGACCACAAAAACATGCTATTATTGTTGCAAAAAAACTTAAGAAAAAAGTTAAACAAAAAAAGAAAGGTAAAAAGGGCAAGCCGGTGGAGAAACTGAAGCGAAAGAAAAAGGTACGGAGGGCCGAGAATGATTCTGACAGTGACGATTCGTCCTCCGGAGCCACAAAGCGGGTTACTTTGGGAAGCAAGAAACGTCGTAGGAGAGATGACAGCTCCAGTAGTAGCAGCAGTTCCAGCAGTAGCAGCTCTGAAAGCAGCAGCTGCTCCTCTGATAGTGACTCGAGCAGTAGCAGCAGCAGCAGCAGTGATAGCAGTAGTCCACACTCGAAGAAGAAAGTTATCAAGACTGATGGCAAGAAGAAGAAGAGAAAAGGGGATAAGAAGAAGAAATTGAAGAAGAAACTCAAAAAGAAGAAGAAGAAGGTTCCAGTTGTAGTCTCCAGCAAACAACATAAGAAAGTAGTTCGTTCAGCAGTGGATGCTAGCTCAGAGAGTGAGTCAGAGTCTTCTAGGAGTTCGCCAAAATGTGATACAGATGCAATCGCCAAGAAGATACGAGAGTTACAGAAGCAGCTCGACAAATCACGTAAACGGCATAAAATTGAGCAGCAGGAAAGTGACAGTGATTCCTTCTCTTCTGGGGCTGATCAGCCAAAGAGAATTGATAAAAGTGCGAACCACAGGAACACGAAAAAGAAGCATAAAAATACTACTAGCAAGGGGTCTGGAGCAACAAGTGGTGATAAAAGTTTGCCACAAACTTCTAATGCCCACAGTCCAGTTATTTGAACAGTTCTCACATTTTTTACTTGCATTGTGGTTGTGCATTGATTTGTTTTGAGTGACAAGAAAGTAAATATATCTCTGGAGAAATGTACAGAGTTATTTTTGTGTGGAAGTGATATGCTGTTTTGTATATGTAAGTCACATTCCATCTACAGAAGAGTTTGCTTTGTTGGTTTCTGTAAAAAAGAAGATTTAGGGGGAAAAAGAATTTGCAACAGTGATATTTATATTCCTGTTTTATTTTTCAGGGGACATTAAAATCCATAAATGATGTTGTTTTGTTAAGATTATGAATAGTGTGTCATTTGATTGCATTTTATCAGAAAACAGGTTTATTTTTTGTTATTTATATTTATTGTTTCACCATTAATCCTCCAGTCCATACAGAAACATCAAGACAGCAAATATCTGCCTTCTTGCATAGTTATTTACTATCAAAATCATTGGCATATAAGGGTTTGTGAACATTTAAGTTCAAATTTAATAACTGATGGTTCATTTATGTATTTATTTGTTATTAAAAAAATGAAACATCCCATAAGTTTTTAGAGCTCCATAGGCAAATCTCTACAATTTGGTCTAAGTTGCTTTGATAAAGATACTTTTCCGCATATAGTAAAAAAAAAGGGTATTCTACAATATTTCTGCAGCATAAAAGAAACAATTGTTTCTTATAGTGAATGTGGATTCTGGGATTTTATGTTCTAGTTTCTTCAGTTAGACTTCTTCAAACTAACAAGAAAGTTCTGCGTGTAATTCCCCACCCTCCGCCTGATTTTAATAATTCTGCTATTGTTACTGGAAACTAAATTCTAAGGTTGGCTTTTTTAATCTATGGAAGTGTCTCATCCATTTAGGTTTAAATTTAAATTATTGGAATTATTGTTTCTTGCATTCTTAAAGGTATTCATTCCAATTTCGTTTGTGTTCCTCTGTTTTACCATTTATTGGGAATATATTCAGTTCTTTCATGGTTTAGGGATTTTGAACATCTTTGTGTACCCTTAACTGATCTAAGAAATTACATCTTTCTGCTTCATTATCCACAGTTGAGGTCCTTGTGACAGTTGTAGCACTCACTATTTTATAAAACTTGATCCTATATCTCTGCGTGTGTTCTGTAGTCGTATTTTTTTCCCGTATCATTCTACACATTGTTTGATACCTCAGCAACATAATACCTATGTCCTTATTAAAAGTAATAAAACTCCTAATTAAAGTACCATCCAGTGTGTGGCCATAGTCTTAGTTTTATTAATTGATATTTTGAGGAAATATCCTCCCCTTTACATTTGATAACTTGACAGATTTGTGTAAATTATGTTTTGAATCCTCTGTTAAAACAATGTCATCAGCATTTGAAAGCACATTAAATTATTTACCGTTGGATTTTTTTTTTAAAACCCTGTTGGTGACTTTTCATTCCATTTCCAGATAGTGCCATCAGTCTATATATATATATAAATTAGTTGGGATCATCAGGTATTCTACCTCAAATACCCGACAGTGCTAGAAAATGGCAATTTATCACCTCGAAGCCACCGCCAGCCCCACCCGCTGCCATGCTCCCCAATCGGCGGAAAACCGCTCACGAACATAGAGCGCAGCGGAGGAATTCCCTCGATTAATGCGAGCGAGGAACGGTCTCGGTTGGGTCACAAATCCACATCATGCGGTACTTCCAGGCCGCCTGGTCAAATTACAAGTCCTCGCTTACACCAGCAGACCTCTAACGTCGCAGTCAATTAGGGAAAATGTTAGGCTCAACGAACCAATCCGCTGCTGCCAACCGACTGACTTCCCGGTTTCGTGTCCCCGAAAATCAAGTCCATCAGCCGGTAGAGGGCACCACCAGTGCCACAGCGCGCTCTCAAGGGCGAAACTAGCACGCGGGCTCTGCATTAACCACGCTCTGCTACCATTTGGTATGTGGGGTTGCAACTAAGGACTCAGTGGGAAGCATGTGGGAGCATGGTTATAAAGTGCAAACCTTGTTCAAACATTTTATTACAAGAATCATGGTCAACAATTAAACTTATATAGAATATCACAAATAATATAATACAATATAATACATAAGAAAGCTTCGATCTTGCAGATTATGATCTTAATAAATCCTGTACCAATACAAATATATGTTAATGCGATGACAACTTTGTTAAGCCATGAGAATATCCCTAATCACAATATCTCCACTTGTATTAAACATGCAAACAGAAAATCCTTACGAGCTTGGAAACGTAATATAACAGGGCAGGCTCTTACCAATTTACTATCATATAACAAATTTACAGCTAGTATCCAATACAAATTTGTACACAGGAGGCAAAATACAGCAATTATTTTGAACAAACAGGAATCAGTTTACCTTAGCGTCCTTCAGTTTAACCTTAAGAATCAAGTTCTTACCAAAAGGTTCTGACACACTATAGTGTGTACACGCTGGCGCATAAGTTGTTACCACCCACACACACTGATAAGGTAGCGGGAATGATTAGCACCACATATCGGGGAATTTTGTCCATTCCCGTAACAAAATTATTAAGCACAATTAACAAGAATGCAGTAAGCGACGCACTATGTAGTTGGGATCATCAGGTATTCTACCTCAAATACCCGACAGTGCTAGAAAATGGCAATTTATCACCTCGAAGCCACTGCCATGCTCCCCAATCGGCGGAAAACAGCTCACGAACATAGAGCGCAGCGGAGGAATTCCCTCGATTAATGCGAGCGTGGAACGGTCTCGGTCGGGTTACAAATCCACATCATGCGGTACTTCCAGGCTGCCTGGAGAAATTACAAGTCCTCGCTTACACCACCAGACCTCTAACGTCGCAGTCAATTAGGGAAAATATTAGGCCCATCGAACCAATCCGCTGCTGCTTACCAACTGACTTCCCGTTTTCATGTCCCCGAAAATCAACTCCATCAGCTGGTAGAGGGCACCACCAGGGCCACAGCGCGCTCTCACGTGGGCTCTGCAGGAACCAGCATTAGAAGAAAATAAACAATGCCCCACCTCCCCCACCAAAGTCACAACCAGCGAGATCAAGATGTCAAGGCTTAGTCTTACATTTAACCTGAGATAGATGCACCCTCATAAGTTTTTTGGAATTGGGATTTTGGACCAACAGATTAACGGGGGATAGTATTTTACGTATAATACAAGAGCCCATAAACCTATAGGCTAATTTACCAAATTGCCCGCCCTCAGCAGCACCTTGAGGATTCAGATTACGAACGAAAATCTCGTCCCCGACCTTGTGGTTAAAGGGGACTCTGCCACTATTATACCTTTTGCGTAAACGCTCGTGGGCTAACTTAATGTTCTTACGAGCTCTATTCCAATTCCGCTTGATGGTATGAGAATTAACTTTATCAGGCAAGAGTTCCTTAATGTCCCACAAATTGGATAACGGTGAATTCAATGGGTAGGAAAGCATCAGACTAGCTGGTGAGGCCTTCAAAACTTCATGTGTCTCATATATATATATATATAGTAACAATGAAATCAAGACGCTAAGTAGCGGAAAGGAATCTAATTAGGATAGGGAAATGAGCCACCACTTACCTTTAGATGATGTATGTGGGGCGCGAACACACAGAAAAGACACAAACACAAAGTAATTTTTGGGATAATCCCTTCGTCAATGGGAGAACATTATGAGAGGTGGGCGCAGCTGGAGACTGCCTCACAGAAAGACCGCCGGTCGGGAAAAAGTTTGGGGGTAAATTCAAACATTGGAAAAGTAGTGGGGCACTGAATCAGAGCTAACACCCGAGCATATATATAAGTTGACAAATGTACACCCTAGTTTTATAATATCTTCTTCTTTTAATAATTAGGAATGTCAAAAATAAAATTAGTGTCATATAATTTTTTTACAAGTTACCAGAGGATTTGTCTAGCCATGTTTAGACATTATTTTCAGAGATGGTCTCTTGTCAACCCTATCACAAGTGGCTTTCAAGTCAACAACATGGCTTTAGGAAAAGATATTCAGGTGAATCTCATTTAGTAGACTATACACAAGATGTTTTGCATGAAACAAGGGAAGCCAAATTGATAGTGTAGCACTAGATCTTTCAAAGGCTTTTGACAGAGTTAACAATAAGATGGTGCGAAATAAGGTAAAATTATTGGAGTGGATTTTACTGGGCAGAAGCATTCATAAAAGCTATAAAACAAAAAGTTAGGGTAGGAAATACAGTATCAAAAGAAGTGGAAGTAAAAATGGGAGTGCCATAGGGTAGTGTTTTGAACCATTGCTATTCATTATTCTAATGAATTATTGTGTTGATATCTAGCTGTGTAGGATAACATGGGATGAAGATAATTTCTAAAAAGAGTCAGCTTATTAGGTACCGAATAAAAAACTGAAGGTTGGTGATTATTAGGTGGGAAAAGAATTACTTGTTGAAGACCTGAAATGTAAATACCTTGGCATTACATTTGATAACAATCTCAACATGGGAGGAACATTGGACAGGTAGAAGGAAAAGGTTACGTTTCACTTGTTGGAGAGTTGTACCGGAGAAATAAGGGAATTGCGTTACAAAACTTTGGTGAGACCATTGCTTGAATATGGTGGTCTAGTTTGGGACCCACATTTTGGGTATCAAGTACATGAGTTGCAGAGGATGCAGAGAAGGGCTGCTAGTTTTGTTTCTGGAAATTGCTGCAGAACAATCAGTAACTAGTATATTAAAGGAAATGGAATGATTTAATTGAAAGATAGGAGGTGGGGCTATGGGAGTGTATAGTACATGTATTGGTGAGGAGGTGTGGAAAGATATTGGCGGAAGAATGAAGAGAGATGCATTGAAGGGAAAAGATGGCCATGACCACAAGACAGTACTCGATTTCAGGCACAAGGAAGGGGGTCGGGGATTGGAATATATTACCGAGACAAATGATGAATAATTTACCAAAAATGTTTAAAAAATTTAAAGTTGAAATTTGTAGATGGCAAAAATAGGAAGTTACTGGAAAGGAAAAAAATGGATTTGTAGGGAAATTGGCACCGGAGTGTGCACCCGATCACAATTAAATTATATTAAAATCTATGAATGGTTGATATGTTGAAACAACTGCATGCCATGTTTAGCATTCTGACGGTGTGATAGTTAAAAGTACTATTTAGATGATGATGGCAATGAAACTACTGTTGTGCACTGAAAATAAGATAGGGAAAAATAACCCATCACTTACCACAGATGAAGGCAGTTGTCTGGCCCTTCTGCTTTCATCTGTGGTGACAGGTTATTTTTCCCTATCCTGTCTTATTTAAGAAGTAAACTATTATGCTTGATAATTTTTTTATGTATGCTGTCAGGCCCTTCAAATTTTTGGATTTTCATTTCTTTATTACTTTTTTTTTTTTTTTTTTTTGCTGTCGTCAGTCTTTTGACTGGTTTGATGCAATCCTCCATCCCTTCCTATCATATGCTAACCTCTTCATTTCTCCATACCCCTTACAGCCCACGTTCTCAATTATCTGCTTCATATATTCTAATCTCTGTCTTCCTCTACAGTTCTTACCTTCCACTGTTCCTCCAATAACAAACTAACCAATCCTGCATGTCTCAAAATATGACCTACCAGCCTGTCTCTTCTTTCCGTAAGCTTCTTCCACAAACTTCTTTTCTCCCCCATCATTTCCAAAACTCGTTCATTTTTTACTTTGTCTGTCCACTTAATTTTCTGTAGCACCACATTTCAAATGCTTCAATTTTCTTTATTTCCGTTATTCCTAAAGTCCATGTTTTGCTACCATAAAGTGCTGTGCTCCACACAAAGAGTTTTAAAAAGTTCTTTCTAATTCCTTGATCAATATTTGAAACTAAAAGGTTTCTCTTTTTCATGAAGGCTCTTTTTGCTAGTGCTATTCTGCTTTTAACATCATTCCTGCTTCAGCCATCGGTTGTAATTTTATTTCCCAAGTAACAGAATTCATTCATCCGATCCTATTTTTATATATAATCTACTAGTATTGGTATCATTTCTGCTACATTTCATCACTTTTGTCTTGCTTTGATTTATATTCAGTCCAAAATCTTCCTTCAGTATTTTGTTCATACCATTCAATAATGTCTCAATATCCTCAGCGCTCTCTGCTAACAAGACAATGTCGTCAGCAAATCGTAGCATACTGATTTTTTTCTCCACATGGAAATTTTTCTTTGACTTTCTTCATTGCTTCTTCTACATACAAGTTGAATATTAATGGGGATAGACTACAGCCTTGTCTCACACCCTTTTTAACTGATGCATCTCTCTCGTGATTCTCTACTTTTGTTACAGCCACTTGATTCTTATATAGTTTAGAAAGTATCCTTCTATCTCGATACTTTAGACCTGACTTCTTTAAAATTTTGAACATCTTGTCCCACCTAACATTATCAAAAGCTTTTTCAAAATCAACAAATGCCATAAAAGTATCTTTGTTTTTCTTAATCCGCCCTTCAAGTATTAATCTTAATGACAGAATTGCTTTCCTTGTACCGCGATTTTTCCTAAACCCAAACTGATCTTCATCTACTATCTCTTCTACTACCCTTTCCATCCTTCTGTATATTATTTTGGTCAATAATTTTGAATAATGTGTTGTTAGACTAATGGTGCGATAATTCTCACACTTGTCGGCTTGTGGTTTCTTTGGAAGTGTGAAGATGATATTTTTATTAAAATCAGTTGGAATTTTCATAACTTTTTGATATCAGCTTGAATAATCTTTTGATTCCTTCCTCTCCTAGGGATTTAAAAAGTTCTTCAGGGATCTCATCAATTCCAACTGCCTTATATGCTTTCAAGTCATTCAGAGCTTTATTAAATTCTTTCCTCAAAACAGGATCTCCTAGTCATCAATGTCGACATCGCCTTCCTTTTCCATTACACTATTGTTCAAGTCATCCCCAACATACAGCTTCTCAATGTATTCTTTCCATCGGTTAGCTCTATCCCCGCAGGGGCCTGGTACGCAAGTGCCAGGTACGGGTTTGGCGAACCCGCGGTGCCCGAGCTGGAAACTTGTGAGCGCCGCAAGTTTCCCACACCGTAAACTCCTAACATGCTTCAACGACCACCGTAGGGCGTGGCGGTGGAACGTTGTGTGCCTAGGAGAACGGGGATCTTGGCTTCATCGCCCGGATCGCGAGGACGGTAAAAACCTCTATAAAAAACCCCTCAACCTCAAGGTCAGCCACGTGCCGAGGAGGTGCATGTGTGAGAGGTGGATCACACGTTAACGTGCAACCTCAGGGGCACCTGCGCACCCCTGTTGTAAGAGCATTTCTTTTTATTTTGGATTTACTCGTGGGATCAAAATTCAACCTCACAAATCCAAACAAAACCTGCGGTCCGGGTGTGCCGCAGGCTAAACCCAATACACCCAGCACCAAGAAGCGGGCCAGGGTTGATAGCCCACCCGCTTTGGAGAGTCAAAGTAACAGGAAAGTGTGTTCAATACCGAACGCTTTCGTATAATGCAGAGGGCAGAGGGGACATTTGAAAAGGTGTCCCCTTTTTACATCAATAAAGGCTTAGAAGGTTTGGTTGGAACGTTAAAATCAATTAAAAAGCTGAGGAACGGGACGCTGCTGCTGGAAACAACCACCAGTAGGCAGGCTTCCCAGCTCCTTAATTGCGAGAAGCTCGGGGAGTTCGCAGTCAGTTGCGAACTCCACAGAACCCTAAACTCTAGTAAAGGCGTTGTCACCTGCCGGGACATTATGGATTTAGGGACTGAGGAACTGGTTAAGGAGTGGGAAGATCAGCAAGTGGTCGAGGTGCGTCAGATTACACGGAGGGTAAATGGCAGTCTTGAAAAGACTGCCACCTTCGTCCTGACGTTTGACACTCCAGTGTTGCCCAAGTGTATAAAAGCTGGCTATATCAACTTGAACGTCCGTCCGTATGTTCCGGACCCAATGCGCTGTTTCCAGTGCCAGAGGTTCGGACATACGACGGCGTCATGCAAGGGCAACCCCACCTGTGGTAGATGCGGCAAGGGGGCACATGAGCCTGGTGCCAATTGCACGCTCCCACAGGTGTGTGTCAACTGCTCCGGGTCGCACCCGGCCTGGAGCAGGGAGTGTCAAGTGTATCTTGAAGAGCGCAAGATACAGGAGTTGAAGACCAAAGAGCGGATACCTTATATAGAGGCAAAGAAGAAGGCGAAAGCGCTCGCCGCTCCAATATTTGGAACAAGCTTTGCCAAGACGGTCTCGACTCCCGTCAGGAAAGAAAGTGTTGCTACGCAGACATCCTTTGCAGACATGGGCACAAGCACTACGTGCTCATGTCAGTGCAAGTGTGGTGCAAAATCCACCAAGGTCATGACACCTAGGACCGCGGATGTCGCTAGCAACACATCTGCAACCTCGACCATCCCAGCAGCAGAAACAAAGTCTCCACCAGCAATCAGATTAACGGCACCTCCTATTCCACCGCGAGCTATTGAAATGGTAGCGATACCATTAGCTAGCGGTGGAAATAGAGGTGACCAAAAGATCCGAGGTATAAAGTTTAGACAGACTGATCCGACCCAGTTTGTTAAGTCCCCCTCTTCTTCTCCTCCCAGACCGCCACCCGGCAGGGAGAGTAAGCAGAAGAAGCAGAGGAAGAAGAAGAAAAAGGATGGGGAAGATTTTGAAGAGTCTTCTGGGTCGGAGATGTCTGTCTCCGCCTCCGGGCAAGAAGAATCGGAAATGCTGGTGGACGAGTCTGGTCCCGTTCCTCAGCAGGAAGTGGCCGAAGACCCACCCGAACCGGGGCGGGTGAGGCTAAATAGGTAAGGATGGCTCCCATACTTCAGTGGAACATCAATGGATTTACAGCTCACAAAGAGGAGTTACACCTCTTAGCACGGTCTGAACCTTTGTGTCTCTGTCTACAAGAGACACATTTCAGACCATCACACCAACCTGTGCTAAGAGGGTATGACGTGTACCGTAAGGACGATACCGAGGGTGATCGAGCGAAGGGTGGAGTGGCGGTGTTTGTCCGAAACACTGTCCACTCCGAACCCGTAGCTCTCACCTCTGATTTACAAGCAGTGGCAGTGAGGATTTATGGTCCCACTCATCTCACAGTATGCTCTATTTATCTACCACCTAACACGCCCATCAGTTATGACGATATGTCTAACATCTTGCGGCAACTCACTCGGCCATTCCTCCTTTTAGGAGATTTCAACGCACATAATGCGCAGTGGGGCTCAAACGCCGATTGCCCCCGAGGCCGAATGGTTGGTAGATTAATAGAGCAAGAGGAAATATGTTTCCTCAACACTGGTGCAATGACACATTTTACCACTGCTTCCGGATCGTCCTCTGCCATTGACCTTTCACTGTGCTCCCCCTCAATCGCGGACTCCGTGCATTGGGAGGTGGATCGTGACCTTCATGGAAGCGACCACTTCCCAATATGGATGCACGTAGAGTTTGAGCGTGGAGGAGGGAATAACCGACGCAAATGGAACGTCAGCAAAGCCGACTGGCAACTCTACCGCCGCTCTATAATTCTAAAGGAGTATAACAGTCTTTACGAGAAGGTGAATCACCTTACACAGGCGATTCACCAGGCAGCTGACGTTTCCATGCCGAAAAGCTCCGGAACGCTGCGAAGGACGCGCGTCCCCTGGTGGAACGATGAATGTCGTTCTGCTATTCAGGGTCGCAGACGAGCGTTGCGGCGTTTCAGGTTGCACCCTACATCCGACAACCTGGCAGCGTTCCGTATAGCCCGAGCTGAGGCGCGTCGTGTTATTAAGGAGAGCAAGAAAAGGTCATGGCAGATCTTTGTGAGCACTATAAATCGTTCCACACCTTCGTCGAAAGTATGGGAGTCTATCCGCCGTATATCTGGAAGGTACTCCCGCCCTCCAGTATCTGGTTTACTGGATCGCGGACGTATAGTCACCGATGAACGAAGCATAGCGCAGCTGATGGCGGAGAACTTCGCCGCCATCACTTCATCCACCAATTTTGACCCTCGGTTCCAGCCACGAAAGATTGCTGCCGAGAGGCGCGCGCTGTGCTTCGATTCGTCGAATACAGAGGCCTACAACTGCCCATTCACATTTTGGGAGCTGGAGTCAGCGTTAAACAGCGCTAACGACACTGCTCCAGGGCCTGATTTGATCCAGTACCAGATGCTGAGGCATCTAAGTAAAGATGCTAAGGAGTACCTTCTGGATATTTTTAACGATATATGGACCGGAGGACACTTCCCCGACTCGTGGAAAGAAGCAACACTAACTTCCAATTTTAAAACCTGGCAAAGACAAATTGTTGCCAGGTAGTTATCGTAGTATTGCCTTGACTAGCTGCGTGGGGAAGACACTGGAGAGGATGGTTAACCGCCGCCTCGTCTGGTGTCTTGAATCCCGTAATCTGCTGAGCCGCTTTCAGTGTGGATTCAGGAAGTCACGTTCAACCTTGGACAACCTGATCCTCCTGGAGGCGGCAATACAGGATGCGTTTATCCGCAGCCAACACCTTGTGGGTGTTTTTTTCGATCTTGAAAAGGCCTACGATACTACCTGGCGGCATGTTATTTTAAATCAGTTACACGAATGGGGATTTAGGGGTAACCTGCCCCGTTTTTTAAAATCATTTTTATCTGGTCGTTGCTTCCGGTACCGAGTCGGTAGTGAAGTGTCTGATCTTTTTATTCAGGAAAATGGTGTTCCTCAGGGGTCAGTTTTAAGCGTGACCCTATTTGCTATCGCAATCAACAGTATCTCTATGGTTATAAGGAGTCCCATTCGGTTCTCTTTATATGTGGACGATTTTTTAATTTTTATTGCATCGTCCAGCCTGAGAAGCGCCGAGCGGCAGCTGCAACTCGCGCTAAACAGGCTGGATGAATGGTCAGTGCACACCGGTTTTCGATTCTCTGCCGAGAAAACCCGGTGTGTACTTTTTACTCGTAGCAGAAGTCTTTTAGCTGAACCACACCTTACCCTGAGGAACACCGTTTTACATTTTACTGATACTGTTCGGTTTCTGGGCCTCATTCTAGACGCAAGGCTAAGCTGGCTGCCACATCTCAAAGATGTGAAAGCCAGAGCCTTGAAAGCTTTAAACGTTTTAAAATGTCTGTGTGGCAGGTCGTGGGGCGCCGACCGCTCCTGCCTGCTACAGTTTTATCGAGCCTTTGTACGGTCGCGGTTGGACTACGGGTGTATTGTTTACAGTTCGGCACGGGACAGCTATCTTCGGATGTTGGATAGTGTCCACCATGCTGGAATTCGACTCGCCACGGGTGCCTATCGCACTAGCCCAATACCCAGCATTTGTGCTGAGTCTGGCGAGCCGCCGCTTTCCATCCGGCGGCAACTCCTCATGGTGCGACACTATGTACATGTTGCCACAACTCCTGGCAGTCCCGTGTACGACATAGTGCTACATCCCAACTACGAGCGGCTCTATACCAACCGGCATAGAGCCACTAAACCGTTCAGCTACCGTACAAAGGCTATTTTAGAACAATACGGATTCGAGTTTCCCATTTTTTATCACCAGGGTTGGAGTAAATCTCCTCCCTGGCTTTTAAAGAGGCCCAGAACGATTTTAGAAATGTCAAGGTTCCACAAGCTTTCTACCTCTGACTGTGTTTTTAACAGAGTTTTTAACGACATTTTAAACCAGTATCAGGAGTTTACCCTGGTATATACGGATGGGTCTAAGCAGGCTAACGGAGTAGGCTGCTCCGTAGTGTTCCCTCGAGCGACTTACAAATACAAGCTGGATAGCAGGTGCAGCGTGTACACTGCAGAGTGCTATGCCATACTAAAGTCGCTCCAGCATATGAAGGGACGCCATCATATGAAGTACCTCATATGCTGTGATTCCCTGAGTTGTATTCAGGCGTTAGCAACTATGTACCCAGCAGACCGTCTAGTCCAGGACATCCAGGACGCCCTCCTCTCCCTCCAGTCCTGTGGGAAGGAGGTCGTATTCTGCTGGGTACCTGGTCATGTGGGAATCAGGGGGAACGAGGCAGCTGATGAAGCTGCCAAGTTAGCCTGCAGCAAGGTCAGAATTGACTTTGATCCGGTCCCAAAGTCTGACCTTGCCTCGGCGGGGAAAGATTGGTTTTCGACGTTTGGCAGAGGCAGTGGCTGGAGGTTGAGCATAATAAGCTCCGGCTGGTCAAACCGACAGTTCAGCCGTGGAGCAGCTCCCTCCAGCGGGCGAGGAGGGATGAAGTTCTCCTTACTCGCCTCCGTATAGGGCACTGTCCTCTGACGCACAGCTTTCTTCTCCGCCGGGAGGACCCTCCGGAATGTGATGCTTGTGGCGTACCTTTGACGGTACGCCACATTTTAACTGAATGTGTATTGTTTTTAGATCTAAGGGCAGACGTTGGCTTAGCCAACGATCTGTCCCTTATTTTAAACGATGACGTTGACAACGTGGCTAAGGTTTTAAAGTTTTGTTGCTTGGCCGGTCTTGTCCCAAAAATTTTGGGCAGATCGGCCTAGATTTTGTAATTGGATTGGTGGCCATTTACAACCACCAATCCAAGTACAGTTTTTACTTGTGACACTGTTTATATGGCTGGCCCTTTTACTGCCAGCCAGCTAACTTATTTTTTAAACTGGTTGGCCCTTTTACAGCCATCCAGTTAATGTATGAATTTTTATATTTTATTGCGTTGTTTCAGTTTTATATCTCGTGTAGCCGTCTGTGTGGCCGATCTCTTTACAGTCGGCCACGCAGACGGTATTTTAGTTAGTAGTTTAGTATTTTATTGTGCTGTCTCTGTGGCCGACCCCTTTACAGTCGGCCACACAGACGGCAATTTTGCCACGTTGTCACGCCTGGTTGTTGCTAGGGCGCTAATGACCCCGTTGTCGACGCGCCCTAAAAACCCAAATAACAACAACAACAACAAGGTTAGCTCTATCTTCTGAACTTAAAAGAGGTTTCCCATCGGCAGCTTTAATGTTCATACCTCTTTTCTTCATTTCTCCAAAATTCTGTTTGATCTTTCTATATGCAACATCTACTTTTCCTACGACCATTTCCTTTTCTACTTCTTCACACTTTTCTTGTAGCCATTTTTCTTTTGCTATTTTGCATTTCCTATTTATTTGATTTCTAAATTGCCTGTACTGCTCTCTTCCTGTTTCATCCTGAGCATTTTTGTACCTTCTCCAATGATCCATCAGCTCCAAAATATCTTCTGTGATCCAAGGTTTTCGAGCAGCTTGTTCCCTAAAGCCTAATGTTTCTTTACCAGCTTTCATTACTGCGGTCTTTAATGCATTCCATTCATCCTCGGTTGATCTCCTTTCAGAGTTACTTCTTAGACCTAAGTCTACCATTTCTGCAAATTTTTCTCTTGTGCTAGATTGTTTCAATTTATTCACTTCCAGTCTGTTCTGCTTATACTGCTTCCTTATTCTCTTGAATTTCAGCTTGCACTTCATTATTATCAAATTATGGTCAGAGTCTATGTCTGCTCCTGGGTACGCTTTACAGTCTAGAACTTGATTCCTGAATCTCTGTTTGACCATGATATAATCTAGCTGATATCTGCCTGTATCCCCAGGACGTTTCCAGGTGTATATCCTTCTTCCAAGGTTGTATAACAGTGTGTTTGCTACTACTAGCTTATATCTTTCACAAAATTCTAACAACCTGCTTCCTCGCTTATTTCTTTTTCCTAGACCAAAACTTCCTACAGTATTCCCCTCTTTTCCTTCTCCCACTATTGGATTTCAGTCACCCATGATTATTAGATTTGCCTCCCCCTTCACATATTGGATTAATGCTTCAATTTCAGCGTATATTTTTCTATTTCTTCGTCAACTTCCTGTGACGTTGGCATATACACTTGTACTAATGTGGTTGGGACAGGCTTAGTTTCTAACCTCATCAAAATAATCCTGTCACTAAACTGTTCATAATAACTCATCCGTTTCCCTACTTTCTTGTTCATTACAAATCCTACACCAGTGACTCCATTGACAACTTGTGTGCTAATTATCCTGTGTTCCCCAGACCAGAAATCCTGTGCTTCCTTCCATTTAATCTCACTAATCCCAACAACATCTAACTTAAGTTGTTCCATTTCCCTTTTTAAGTTTTCTAACCTATCTGCCCTATTCAGACTTCTAACATTCCACGCTCCGACTTGTAGAATGTTTCTATCCATTCTGATGACTCCTTCCTAAGCAGTCCCCACCAGGAGATCCAATTGGGGGACTATTTTACCCAGGAAGAAGCCATCATGATATATGTAATTTGAGAGGATTACATGTCCTCGGGATACCCTTTGGGTCTTTAATGCAGTGGTTTCCCGTTGCCTTCTGCATCCCCATGCCTTTGATCATTTCTGATTCATCCGCCTTTAGGGGCCGTTTCCAACCCCAAGGGCAAGAGGGTGCCCTGAACCACTCCCCGCTCTTCCGCCCTCCTTTCGGAGGCCGTTGGCAAGCAGTGGGAGATTCCTTATACCGGGAATCTTTCAGTCGCCAGAGCCTCGTCCGTGCAAACAGGGTGTACCACGTGAAGGAGAGGTTGACATTTGGTTGGAAAAGGCTAGTATAGCCTCTCTCAAACCTTTACACCTCTTCTGTTTGTTATATTTACCTTAATGTATCCTGATTTCTGTTCAAAGTAGATATGTCAGGATTGTGAATCAGAATTCTGTAGTGTTCTAGCCATTCTTTTTGGATTATTACATTTATTTGTACTATGTCTTTCTGGATTTTATTCAGATGTCTCAGCAGTTTGAAAGCATGAACATCTTTTCTATTAAAATCATGTTCATGCTTTCCAAAATATGTGTTGTAACTGCGCCTATGTGCTTTCGGCATTACTAACTTGGCTTTATATCTCTACATTAATTTCATCCTTGTTTTTAATTGGGAGACTGTAAGAAACTTTACTTCTCTTTTATTTGTTTTCTTCATTACATAATTAGAAACATTTTCTTCTTAAACTGTGTTGCTCCACAAAGCTTCATATGCAGTCATGCTAATACTTTTCTTGATACCTTCCTATTTCAAATTCAGCTAATTTTGGGTAGATGTAGTTAAATAACAGTTGAATCTCTGCAGATATAAATTTCTGTAGAAGGACCATTTTGCTGTTTTAATTTTTTTTTAAATCTGCCTGGAATAGTTTTGTAACTTTGATCCACTTAGTGAGCAAGACCGCTGCAGCCATAATTAAATATTGATTGCTGATGATTTCACGTCTTCTGAAAACTTTTACCTCTTGAACCAGTAAGACATATTCCTTGTTTGCTACCACATATTATTAATCTAAATCCTTTCTTGGCTCATACATATTTGCTGACATCTTCTTTTCTAAAACAGTGTATTTGTGACTTAGATTATTATATATGTGGAAGTGACTATTAGGTTGATAGACTTGGGTGCTAACTTAGGTTTTCTCTAGATGTATTAATATGGATGATTTTTCTTGTAGCTTTATGAGCATTTACTAAATTAATTTCTTGTATTTCTTTAATAATATTATATTAAAATATAAATAAAACAAAACATTCAGACATCAGAATGAAAATTGAAACTAAGGTAGCAAAAAGATTTTTACATTTTTTTCTTATCCACAATAATAATTACAAAACAAAGAAGTAAAGCATTTCTACATACACCAATATGTGCATGCAAAAAGCAGTGGGCAAAAGGCTAGTATATGATATAGCTATGATTTGGACCAACAAGGAAAAACCAGTACCTAGATTTTGTCAATTCCTTTAACTTCACTTGGACCTACTCCCACACAATCAACTTTCTTGATGTGGTGCCCTTCACACATTTGTGCACATCAAGCCAGTTAATTTTCAATAACACCTTCACTCATTTCCACACCAAATGTTTCCCTTCCATATAGCCTTGCAATCTGAGACAGACATATTTTGATCTTGAAACACTTTCCAGAGACTAACACAAACCCTCATTTCCTGTTGTTACTCCTCTGATCCTCAAATCTTTCGTGCCACAACCGACTGTTCCCAAAACTCATTCTGCACCCCGTAAACCAGACTGCAGCCCCATATTCATCATCAATTTCTCTACTGACATCGTGTCCATTAACCGTATCCTTCACCGTGGTCATGACTTTCTACATTCCTGCACGTGTGTATCCTTCTTTTCAAAATCTTACCCACTACTCCACACACATGCGTTAGCAGTCAACCCAACCTCAAGAACATGTTAGTCCACAAATACTTATTTTCTGACTCCCTAGAATATCACGTTCTATCTTTCCCATACAGTAGATCACAAAACTTGCAACATGCATCAAGCCACTGCTGCCTGTTCAGTTCCTACCGCAGGGCAATCTTTTCTTATTGCTGGGCATGACACTTGCATTCCTATACACCAAAATATTGTGTCACTTGCGTTTGTCTTTTTCAGCTGCCGTCACCTGTGGTAAGGGTCTAATTTCTCTATTCTTTCTTAATTTCTTTGCCTTAGAACATTTTCTTTTAATTATTATTATTTGCAACTAGTTAGATAAAAAATATTTTTCAAATATTTTATATATTTTTATGAGTTATCAAAAAATAAAAAAATTATTTTACTTTGACTGCTCCCACAATTATTGTAGGTAAACTTCTTCCATTCTCCACCATTGCAATTCCCACCCTTCCCTTCTGGTTCATCTTTGGATCAGTCATCTAGTGGATCTCAAAGTGACCACATTTGATTCCCTTGCCAAGTGTCATCTCTAACATGATTAAGGTTTTTCCCAAAATATTGTAAAGTGCGTTCATGTTTGTCATGATCCTACTATTTTCATTTGTGGTCAGTGCCAACAGATTCATTGTCACTATTATCTCTTTCACTTTGGGTAGAGGACCTAAATGGCCATCAGTTTTGACAAAACAAATTACAAAATTACAGTTTTTTATTTATTATTAGAAGGGATAAAAAAAAAACTTTCTTACTTAGTTCTTCGAGATACCGTGCTATGATGTTTTCAGAGTTAAAACTTCCTTCATAGCTTGGCTGCAGCAACTGGACATCGATTTGTGAATGCTGCCAACATTCTTGTCGTATATATTTATATGTATTACATTAGTTGCTTAGCCATATGGCAAATAATAATTAAATAGTTTCACCACAAAATCTGAAAAATTATGTCACTCTTAAGTTTATATTAAATTTATTGGCATTTGCATTTCTTTGTAAAACAGAAATTTAAGGCTTACTGCCCTCATACTTATATCAGAGGATATAATTCTGCTCCCTCTGATTTCAGTTATTTTGGCATACTGGCTGTTAAAGTAGGTTAGATTACAAGTCTGAAGCTTTGTTTGAGTTTAAAGCCACATAAACACATTTTAAGTATAAAACGTCTACTTAAAATTTGGGGTTACAAGTGAAAATTCTGGAATCTGAGAAAAATTATGTTTTCTTTTATACTTCCTGAAGAGAGGCATCTTGCATTTTGTTTAGTCAAAACTGATTGCTTTTTTTTTCCTATATGAAACAAAAAAAATTTTTGATTCCAATTTTGAGTAGTTGTTCCACCCCTTATATACATTTTTTCTATAGATAAAAAAAGCCAACTTTATAGTTAGTCTACTGCAAAACATTGAAAATTTATTGAGATTAGAGGGAGGCACTTGGGGAACCTTCCTTGTAAGAAATTGAGCTTAAGTGCTGTTCAAAATTATTTCATAAATGAGAATGTGACTAATAATCAAATAAATTACAGAAGCAAAGTGATGCAGCATGGTTCCCAGAACTAATGTTTATTTACACATGAATGATATTGACTATGATTTCTTTCTTTTTTGTTTCTACTTTCCACCTCTAATTATATAAGGGTTATTCCACTAGGTAGAATTGGGACTGGGATTGGATCCATGGAGGTACATATCCACAGCAGTAAAATGTATGTGGTGTGGTTGGCAACATCGTAATGGTGATTTTCTTCCCACTGAGGTAGTTCCCTATCCTCCAGTACTCATTTGATAGGGAATTGAGTGGGACTGGGAAAATATTCCAGATGTCGTCTTCAAGGAGAGTTACTTGCATTTATTGCGATAAACTTACCTACTTTTCAGTAACCAAAGCTGTGTTTTATGGTATAAATTTCGATGTCTCTTACATCGAGATAAATTGACAACCAAGATGGTTTAAAAGTGTGGATGGGAAAAGTAATTTGTGGAATTGCTTACAGAGATGAGACAGGATGGTGGATTACATTTTGAGGTATACAGGATTTATTAACTTCTTAATGGCAATGGAAGAATTTGACAGTAGAATTTATGAAGCAGGTTATTAAATTGTAATTGGTATGTTGAGATGAAGTGAGTAGCTCTGGATAGAAATGGAGGACTGTCTGAATGCGTATAAGAGATAGTCGGATCCAGGGGGGAGGATCAACCCCCCCCCCCTCCAAAATATCTAGGTCTGACATCGTAATTTTAGAGGATTTTTTAGCTCTAAGCTCTACAGATTTTTTAAGGGTGGCAGTACTAAAAAGCCTACCCTTACCGGACTCAAGGCCCCCCAACCTTTTTTAGCTCTACACTCTACTGATTTTTTAAGGGTGGCAGTACTATAAAGCCTACCCTTACCCGACTCAAGGCCTCACTTCCCGCCCCCCCTCCCCCCACCAAACGAAATCCACTTGATTCCCCCTCCTCAAACGAAATTCGCTCAAGCCCTGCCCCCCAAACCAAAATCATGGATTCGCCACTGGTTGTACATGTTTCAATAACTGCAATAATTTTGTGCAGAATATTTCAAGATTGGCGCATCATTGTTGTTTGGTTTCATATACGAATTCGGGTCAAAAAATTCCCGTAATTGTCGAGTACAGTCAAGCAGTTGTTTGCTGCAAGTGAAATTTTTGTTTGGGGGGGGCAACACTACTGAGGAAGATGCTGTGCCGTGCAGCAGGCAGTTGTAGTTGGTTTCGTGCGTGGGGTGCATGATAAATTTAGATGTAGAGTCTTTCTTTCGTCAGATTCTAAAATGTCATCTTTAGAGCAATGTGACAATATTAAATTTTGTGTGTTGCTGGAGAAATCATACTTGAGATGCTGAAGAAAGCACGTAAACTATGCGATGGAGATTGCCACAAGCGTTTTTGCGTCGGTTGCACAATTGAAGATGACGTTCGAACTGGGCGGCCTTCAACATCCCCGATAGATAATGTTGAGTGCGTTCGACGGCTTGTGCGAGCGGTCAGGCAAACAACCATCGATATTATTGCGTCCGAAGTTTGTATTTTGTACGAGGAGTATTTTTTTAAGTAAGTACCGTTTTGTCACACCGTGGCTGCAGCGCTACGGTCGGCGTTCCGCGCATGCGCACTGGGTACCTGCATCTCTTGCCTACGCACTGACGCCATTACAGTCTAATTCTTCCTTGTTTACGTTGTTCACTGAGTGTTAAGTGAAGTTCAAGCAAACGATTTATGTCCGGAAAATCATGTGCACAGTTTTTTGGGACAGAAAAGGAGTATTGCTTGTGGAATTTCTGCCTCGTAATGAGACAATCAATGCAGCAGCTTATTGTGAGACATTGAACAATCTGCACCGTTCAATCCAGATCAAAAGACGTGGCAAGTTGAGCAAGGGCATCGTTTTGCTGCATGACAATGCCCGTCCACATGTGGCTAATCAGACCAAAGATCTCATCACATCTTTTCGATGGGAAACTCAAGATCATCCTCCATACAGTCCTGATCTGGCGCCCAGTGACTACCAACTGTTCCTGCACTTGAAGAAACACCTGGGCGGTCAGCGTCTTGAAGTCAAAACAGTTGTGATGCAGTGGTTAACAAGTCAGGCAGCAGACTTCTCTGAGGAGGGTTTACAAAAACTGGCCTTAAGTTATGACAAGTGCCTCAATATTGAAGGGAATTATGTAGAAAAGTAGAGTAAGGTACAGGCTTTCATGTAAAAATAAAATTATTGATATATATTTGCACGTCTTTTTTTAATTTCAAAACTGTACTTACTTAAAAAAACATGCCTCGTATAATGATTTGAACCTGCATCTTGTTTGTTTCCACATATTTCCGAAAATGTTATCCCCTGAGCAGAAAGAAATGAGAGTGACCATGTGCAGGGACTTGATCGAAATGGCTGATGCAGACGACAACTTCGTGCCCAAAATTACAACAGGTGATGAGACGTGTTGCTTTCTTTACGACCCTCGGACGAAACGGCAGTCTGCTGAATTGAAGTCACCAAGAAAACAAGAAATTCGTTTGGACAGAAGCCGGGGTAAAGTAATGCTGGAGGTGTTTTTTGATTACAGGGGCTTGATTCATTATGAATTTATTCCTGAAGGGAAAACAGTCGGCAAATAATTGCATACAGAGATAGGGCTGGCGCTAGGATTTTGAGGCCCAGGGTAACCAGTTGGGGGGCCCCTTGGCGAATTCATCAGTTAGGGCCCTCCCTCAGACCAAATGGGTGAACTTTTTTTTTTTTTTTTTAGCTCTACAACTTACGAGTGGGGGGGGGGCGGGTACATTTGACCCACTTACCCCCCCCCCCCCCCGCAACTCCAGCCCTGTACAGAGATCTTAAAATGGTTAAGAGATGCAATTCCCGACGAAAAAGACTTGAACAATGGGCAGGGAATGATGCATTATTACGCCCCGCAGCGGCGGCGGCCTTAACCATTGCGAGGCCCTTGTCCTTTGTGCAAAGTATGTGAACCGAAAGTAGGTATTTCTTAGGATTGACGAGAAATGTAAAAGTTATAAATAAATAAATTTTGAATTTTAAAATATTGTGTTAGAAGATTCATAAAAATTAACAAACCATAAAGACGACAAATTATTAATGACGATAAACTAAGGTATATGAATACATGGGCCCTTCTATGCCACTGTATGAATGCCTTGAAAGTATACGCAGGGATTTACAAACAATATTCGCTGTTTTTTCTAAGATTAATATCTATCATTAAAGCTCTAGCTTTCTTTTGCGGATCAGATTTTCTACCAACATCACGATCACGTGAACTTACTTGATAAATCTTGTTTTGCGCATAAAATTAACTCCAAATAATTCACACTTTACTATAACTACTGATCTTCTCTTCGATATCGGCTATCTAAGGATCATGAAAAGTAATCCCGTGCATTCATTTCAATACTTCTTTTCTTGACTTTATCCTTTCACTTTGCTGTTTCCTCCTTTCTTCCGTTCATATGTTACTACATTTCCTCTTCTCCTGAAAACCCTTGAAGTTTTGGATCAGTCTCCTAAAAGTTGATCTATCTTGTATTAAATCTTCTGTTATTCCGATCTCAATCATATCTTTCTTTACTCCTTGGATCCACTGGTTGCCCTTCTTACTCTTGTAAATATGGTTGAAATTTTTTTTTAGTAAGTCTGTTGTTATCCATTCTTATTATGTGACCCAAAAAAACTGATTCTCCTCTTTCTGATCGTGTCTGACATCCTTTCAATTTCTTCTTCTTTGTATAGATCTTTATTCCTCTGGTGTTTAAACTCACCGTTTTCAATTTTTAATGGTCCCCAAATTTATCTCAAGATTTTCTTTTTCTATATATCTTCTATTTCTCCAGTTTTCATAGAGAACAAACATTCTGAGGTATACAGACCTTCTGGTTTGATTACTGTGTTGTACTGTTTGATTTTAGTTTTTCTTGAAAGATTCTTCTTATTGTATGTATCTTTAGTCAGTTGGTATGCTAGTTCTAGTTTTCTTGCTCTTGATATGTTTGCTTCCTTATGAAGCCCATTAATCTGAATTACTTCACCAAGATATTTAAATTTATTGACCTTGTTAATTTTTCCTTACTCTGTGTTTAGTACTGTGGGTGAATCCTTAATATTGACCATGAATTTAGTCTTCTCAAAAGAGATCTGAAGTCCAACTTTTCCTGCTATTTCTTTCAGACGGTTGATTTGTTCGAGTGCGGTTTCTATACTTCCAGAGAGGACTGCTATGTCATCAGCGAAGGCCAAACAGTTTACCCCAACCCCTTTGTGCTTCGAATCTAATGTTATGTCATGACGAATTCCCCTTTCCTTGAGTTTCTCTTCCCAAACTCTTATTGCCTTCTCCAAAACTCAATCGAAAACAATTGGGGAAAGCCCATCTCTCTGCCTGACACCAGTTTTTATTTTAAATTCCTCTGAGATCTCTCCCATAAATTTCACTTTTGAATTTGTTCCAATGAGGGTCTTCCTGATTTTGTTGACTGATTTTAAGTCCATGACCAATTTCCTGTAAAATAGGAACTATGCCCTGTGAAATCACAGCCTTCTAATCACACCTATTCTGCATGTATACCAAATGTTCAGTAATGAGACTCTTATCTACTGAGTCGTAGGCTTTCTTGAAGTCCACATAAACTCTAACACAGTTTTTGTTCTTTGTAACCATGTCTCGTATTACAGTTTTCAGGTTTAGATTCTGTTCTACACAGGATCGTGCTTTTCTGAGCCTGCCTTTGTATTATCCGATTTGTTTGTCTATTACTGGTTCAATTCTGTTTTGAAGAGCTTTTGACAGTGTCTTATATGTCACTGCTACCAGGGAAATTCCTCTGTAATAGGCTATTTGACAGTATTAAAAAAATATTATAAATTGAACTCATTCTCGTAGATTAATGTTTCAGGAAGCTAATTTTTTTCAATTTTTAAAAGAAAAGTGGATTATTTTTAATAAAAAGGCGAAATAAAAATTATACTTTTCTTACCTCTGGTCACGTGACAGAAAACGCTCTAGGACTGGTGGTCGCTTGAGTGACGTCACACGTCTGTAAACGTTGCGGCTGGGAATGGAGCGTATCCTATTAGCCAAGTTTTCAACTATTTTTATTGTTTGATTCTGGTCATTTCTTGTTATTAATGAAATTTCATTTTGAATACAAAATCGAGAACAATTTGTAAAAGGCTACAGCGGAAAAATATCGAAAATAGACGCATTATTTGTGGGGCTGGCTATAGAAAAAACCCATGACTTTTATTCTGCTGAGCTTAAAAATGTAACAGCTTCAATTTGAGACTCATTTATATTTAAATTGAAAGTTAGAGATTGATTGTTTTGCGTTAAAAACCATAAGACGAAAAATTCTGCAAGCGAAATTTGTGCAGTCATGCTGAAAATAAAGAAAAGTTGTAGGGGTGTCGCAAATATGTGCAAACAAATTAGGGTATTTCTGGTAGCTAATAAGCAGCTCTTTCAAATAAATATAGTAAGAGATCGATATAATGAACTAAAACTCAACATGAAATTGGCTCAGTAGTTTTTTCAAAATTAAAAATAATCTCGCTCTGTTTTAATGATGCTATTGTATCACGGAAAAATCATGCATAAACTTACCTTGAGGCTCGCCAAAAGCAACAGCAGCACACAAATCACTACTAACACGCAGAAACACAGCATAATCATCGACTAAGCTCAGTGGAACGGCGCGGCCAACTGGAGCGCTTGATCGGTGGATCACAGGAAGCTCATTGTTCAAACTATTTTTTTCTATTGTTAGGCGTGAGTTCGTGGAAAATAAACCATTGTTCTGAGTAGTATGGTTTATCTTTTTTGAATATAAATAACTATTTTGCCTGCGTAGACAGTGGCGTAGCTAGGTCAACAAGGGCCCCGGTGCAAAAAATTTATTTTGGGCCCTCGGGCCAGAAGGGCGACCTTTTTTTTGCTATGTGTGCTGGTAGGAGCCCCGTGAACTGAGGATGGGGGCCCTTGAATTGTTCTTTAGGGGCTCCTGAGCAGTGGTTGAGGCCCCCCTGAGCAGTGAGGGGCTCCTGTGTTCTCAGGGGCCCCTTAGACGACGGTGGAGCTAAAAAAGGTCGCCAGTTTGCCGTGAAGGCTTGTGGGCCCTCTAAACTGCGCTTAGGGGCCCCGTGAGGTATGCTTGGGGGGCCCCCTGAGCGTGAGGGCCCCGGTGCACTGCACCGCCTAGCTCCATAGTAGCTACGCCCCTGTGCGTAGACTATTATCAAAACTAACTTTTGTCCCTCTAGATTTAGAAAATATCACACACTGTGCAGTGTCCTCCCGAATGCGAGGCCAGAGCGTGAACCACTCTTACCACGCTCGGATCAATTGGATGTTGTGGGCCATTTTTCTTAATTTCAGATTAAAGATTATAGATAAATGATATTTTTTTGTCAATAAAACTGAATTTGTTTGTTTATTCATTTACCTACCTCATTTCACTTCATCTCACGAAACTGTGAAGTGTTTACTATTAACATAAAGAGAAGCAATTACGAAGTAGTGTCCGGATAGCTGCGTGATTGAAGAGTGGTAATGGAATTCAGAACGTCCTACGATCTAACCTTGGGGATAATATTTTTTTGCGTGCATTTTTTCCGTTTTTGTTTGCTGTTTTTTTGCACTACCATGTTTTTATTCGAAGAATTCATAATAGTTGCTAAGCGTCATGCAAGCGTTTGAAACAAATTGCTACCATACATGAAAACTTTTAATTTTTAAACATACCAGAGAGAGAATATCATGCAAAAAACACAGGTGTGGAATTTATTTTATAAGTGACATCACTTGTAGAAATTTCATGCTAATCTTGCAACAGTTCCGGAACGCTTTGTGTCATTTTCGTTGGAATTTTTACGTGACGATACAACTGCAGGTTACCTTCCTGAAATAAATGCGTCTATTAGGCGGTATTTACTTTTAATGTGCAATGATTTTTTTTTTTATTTTTTTTTTTTGGTGTGCAAGTAACGTCCAATTTCCTTTTTGAAATCTTATTTGGTTGTTTCAAGTGGTTGTAATTCGCTTGTTATTCAAAGAGTTGTGAAACCTTCAGAAAAAAGAAAATTAAATTGATGTTTTGGTGGATTTTCGGGAAAAAATGATTATACGATGCAACCAACAGCAACTAGTATCCAAGGAAAATGACAAAATAAAACAAATTGAACATATTCCGAAGCGAAGATCGAACCTCAGGAACCTAACCGTATTAATTATCGTCTTAAACAACGTATTAAATTTTACTCTACGAAATTGCGGTGTGAATGAGCTTCAAAGAAAATCGTTAGTGACATTGTCACAATATCAGTTTGAAGTTGTTACATTTTTAAGCTCCACAGAATAAAACTCAGTAGTTGTTTCTATAGCTAGCCCTACAAATAAGGCGTCTAATTTCAATATTTTTCCGCTGCAGGCTTTTATAAATTGTTCTCGATTTTATATTCAAAACGAACTTTCATTAATAACAAGAAATAACCATCAGCAAACAATAAAAATAGTTGAAAAGTTGGACAATAGGAAACACTCCATTCGCAGCCGCAGGTTTTACAGACGTGTGACGTCACGACTGTCGTTGCCCGCGCCAGGCAGCGAAGAAGCGTTTTGGCGGGCTTTTAAAATCTTTAAATTTTAACTTTGAATTTTGCGCAAAATAATGCACTTTCGTCAAAAAATCTCTTCACTCGGGTAATAAGGTGTAACAATAAACAATTTAAAACCATTTTCAAGAAGTAGTCCAATACCCAATTGTCCACATCTGTTTTGTCTCCATTCTTGTACAATGGGTGTATCAGTGCGTTCTTCCATTCGTTAGGAATTTTTTTTTCTGTTCGCCAGATTTCCTGCAGTGTTTGTCAGTTCCTGCCTTACTTGACCACCTGCCTCTTTCCATAACTCTGCAACAATCAGATCTTCCCCTGCAGCTTTATTGTTTTTCAGACCTTGGATTATGTCATGTCTCGTCTGGTGGCTCAGACGATTTAATGCTTGCCTGTGACTGACTGAATTGTAGTCTTACTTGAGGTTCTTCACAGATCAGTAGTTTTTCAAAGTAACGGGCCAAAATTTTGGTTTTCTTTGTTGTTTAGACCAATTTTTCCATTTTCATCTTTAAAGCCAAGATTTGGTGGTTGATACTTTGTTGTTTCCACTTTTAACATTTTGTAAAAGTTCCTTGTATTACATTTAGCGAAATCTTCATTAATTTGTATGAGTCTACTGTTTTCTTGCTTCCTCTTGACGTTTCTTATAGTTTTAGAGGTTTGTTTCCGGATTGGTTTTGAAAGTTTGGAAATTCTCATCAGTTTTATGGGAATGCCACCTTTTCCAAGCTAATAGTCTCTCATTTATGGCCACTTCACTTTCTTCATTCCACCATCTATGCTTCTTATTTATTTTCATAGAACATAATTCGCGGGCAGCCTCGGTTATTTTTGTTCTCAGATCATCCCAGTTCGTTGCAGTATTGTTTTCCCACTGTTCTTTGAATTTTTTATTTACTTCTGAGTTTCGTAACATTTTAACATCTAATTTAGTTCTCCTGTTTGTTATCTTGCTACGCCTGTTTTGAATCTCACTTTTACCGTTGTAAGGTAGTGGTCACTTTCAATGTTGGCTCCCTTACTCACCTTGACATTCTGGATATTTTTTTGCTCTTGGAGGAGATAGCTACGTGGTCAATTTGGAATTCTCCAAGGTTTGGGTTTGGGGAGTGCCATGTTGTTTGTTTCTTCTCAGTTTTTTGAAGAAGGTAGACATCAATTTGAGATTAAAGGCCTTGCACAGTTGGATAAGCCTTATTCCATTCCTATTTGTTCTTCTGTGTGCAGGGAACTCTCCTACAATATTCTTGTAAATTCTTTCTCTCCCAATTTGTGCGTTGAAATATCCGAGTAACACTGACGTTATGTGTAGAAATTTTATGGATTTCGTTTTCTAAAAGTTCCCAATACTCTTCCACTTTATCCGGATTTTTACCGTTATCATCACTGATTGGAGCATGGCCATTGATTAAGGTATAGTTTTTATTTCCACATCTTATTGTAAAAAGTAAAAGTACTGTTAATAACGTAAGATTCCCTAAAACGTAATATCATTTAATGTTCATTTATCTACTGAAAAATGTCCTACAAACGATTTATTTAAGCATACAGCTCAGACCACCCTAGATTAATACTGGTCCGCACAGTCACCGCAACGACACTTCTCTTATTATTGGCTCACTCGATTGAATTTAGTTCAGACGGCACCACTCCGTCATTAGTTTGCTTTACTTCTTGACGGTGTGGTCCGGTATCAGGCTGGTGGATGTGGAGAAGATTATGCAGGCAGTTCAGAAATTTTCGGTCCTTTGTAGCCAAATGTTATTTTCACCTTATCAATTAGGGAGCGTGCACAAATCACGTAGCTCCATTTTGGCCTCCTGTGAACCCCCTCTACCCCCCCAAGTAGCCTATGTGGCTTTTGCCTCTCCCCCCCCCCCCCCCACGTAGCACGTAGCTTTTTTCCCTTTTGATTCCATAAGACAATTTGTACTGTTTTCTCTTGTCAGGCTATTGTAAATTACATACAGAGATAATTAACTGAGGGAAATAGATATTCACATGCTGTTGAGAGTTCTGTTCCTCATTTTAACTGTGAAAAACGTTATGAAAGAAAAGCTACGTGGTCTGGCTCGGAATCCCCCCCTCCCCCCATGTAGCCCAGCGTAGCCTTCCAGCCAACCCCCACCCCCCCCCCCCCCCCGCCCCCCTGGACCGAGACACATAGTTTGTGCACGGTCCCTTACTTTAAAAAAAATGTCAACCTTACTTCAATGTTCATCAGATGATTATAAAATGCAGATTGCGTCATTCTAAAGCAGTGTTTCTCAAACTCATAGCTCCACGCAAAATGTTGCCAACCCTGAAACCTAGCTAATGGTAGAATTTAATTTAATTTAATTGCAATGGAGCACAGGCTCCAGTGGCAATTTCCCTACACACCAATCTTCCCTCTATCCTGCACCTACCTACATTTGCCCTCTACAAATTTTATCTTTAAATTCTTTCAAAGTTTTCGGTAAATTATTCATCATTTCTCTCGGTAACTCATTCCAATCCCTGACACCCTAAAAAAGAGAATCTTCCCACACCTTTGTGCCTGAAATCGAGTGCCAGCTTGTGGTCATGGTCATCTTTTCCCTTCCACGCACTACTTTTCATACCTATTGCAATATCTTTCCACGCCTCATCGCCAGTATATGCCCTGTACACTCCCATGACCCTCCTCATCCTCCTCCTGTCTTGCAATGAATCCCATTCCAGCTCCTTTATCATATCCGTCACTGATTGCATTCTGCGATAATTTCCAGAAACAAATCTAGCAGCCCTTTTTTGCACCCTCTCCAACTCCTGTATTTGATACATAAAATGAGGGTTCCATACTACTCTGCCATATTTGAGCAATGGTCTGACCAAAGTTTTGTAACCCAATTCCTTGACTTCTCTCATACATCCCCTCATCACTCTCTCCAACAAGTGCAGAACTTTGAAACCTTTTCCTACCACCTGTCCTATGTGTCCTGCCCAGTTAAGTTTGTTATCAAAAGTAATTTCAAGATATTTACATTTCAAGTCTTCAGCAAGCAATTCTTTCCCCACCTTATACTCATAATTAACCTTTTGTTTCTTATTTGTGTATCTAATAAGCTGACTCTTCTTTGCACATATCTTAATTCCATCTTTACCAACCCAACTAGATATCCTGTCCAGATCACCCTGCAACTGTTTACAATCCTCTATCGTTTTGATTCTTTTATACAGCATTATGTCATCTGCAAACAATCTAATTTCAGATAGTAAACAATCAACACAATTATTCATTAGAACAATGAATAGCAATGGTCCCAATACGCTACCCTGTGGCACACCCATTTTTACTTCCACTTCTTTTGATACTACATTTTCTACCCTAACTTTCTGTTTTCTACCTTTTAAAAATTCTTCTACCCAGCAAATGACTTTCTTATCCACTCCAATGGTTTTTACCTTATTTGCTACCATTTTATGGCTTACTCTGTTAAACGCCTTTGAAAGATCTAGTGCTACACTATCAATTTGGCCTCCCTTGTCTGTTTCATCTGAAATATCTTGCATATATCCCACCAACTGAGATTCGCATGAATATCCTTGCCTGAAACCATGTTGCCTGCTTGAAAACCACTTACGTTTCTCACATATATTTCTGATGTGGATGCTTATCAATCTTTCCTTTAATTTACCTACCACTGATGTCAAACTGATTGGCCTGTAATTCTCAACTCTATTTCTCACCCCCCCCCCCTTATGTACCAGTACTACTATTGCGCCTTTCCAGTCCTGTGGTAAGCAGCAAGTGTCTAGACTCAATTTAAATAATATTTCAAGATAAGGTACAATGTCACATCCGGCTATCTTTAAGATATCTGTAGTAATATTATCTTCACCAGCCCCTTTATTTTTTTTCAGCTTTCTTATTTCTTTGATGATTTCCTCAGGATGGATATCAAATTGTTTACTATCATCATTTCTAATTGTGTTGTTAAGCTTGTTCTCCGAATTAGACCCTCCTGTTTCTGATTCATTGTCCCTAATGCTTTCACTGAACCAGTTACTTAAAATCTCTGCCTTTTTCAAATCGTCAGTAAATTCTTCTCCATCCTTATCAATAAGTGTCTCTACACCCTCCCTTCCCCTCAGTTTCCTGATATAGCCATAGAAATTTCTAGATGCATTAGTCAGTGGTCCTCCTGCACTGACAATACTCTTCATAAACCCATCTTTAGCCACTTTCTTTGCTGTTATTAAGTCCTTGTTTAGTTGTTTCAAATATTCCCTACTACCCTGCTGTCTCTTAACTCTGTTATGTTCTCTTTGTACCAACCTCTTTAACCTCCTCACTTCCCTATTATAGTACACAGGTTCTCTACTTCTCTTCATTTTCTGCTTTGGAATGAATTTTTCTTCCCCATTTCTTATTATCTCCTTGAACTCTTCCCACCTTGACTCTACTGTACTTGTGCCTTCCTTCCATTTGCTGAAACGTTCTCTGAAATATCTCTTCAAATTTGAAATCTGTGTCTTTTTATAATTGTACCTATTTTCCCCTTCAATTTTGGCTGCTGGTTTACTGAATCCTCTAATATCCATCAGAACTGCTTCATGATCACTTATTCCTTCAGTTACTTGATACCTCAAAAGGTTTTCATCGGGCTTAATTAGAAATATATCCTAAATATTTTGTCCCCTAGTGTTTTGCTCAACCACTTGTGTAAATCCTCCTTCCCTTAATAAGATATTTGCAAATCTTTGTTCCCTTGTGTTATTTATCTTATTCCCTTCCCAGTTTACACCTGGTAAATTTAAATCCCCGCCGATGATGATCATTCTATTCTCACCTCTGAGATCTGAGTATGAATTTAATTTCTCCCCAAGAGCCTCATCCTCTTCTGTCATTCTTCCACTGCGGTAAACAGCCAACACTCTGATTTTTTCTTTTTTTTTACCCCAGAAATCTACCCCAAGTAATTCATGGTCTTGATCTGTGAACGCCAGTGAACTGTGGTAGTTTTTGCTAACTAGTATGAAGACACCTCCACCAATTGCTTCTCTATCTCTGCGGTACACTCTGTAACCATCAGGAAAAACTTCACTGTCTAGTACTTCTTCTTTTAACCAACTCTCTACCCCAATTATTACTTGTGGTTCGTGCATCTCTATTAAGTTTGCAAATTCGATTACTTTGTTCATTATACTTCTACAGTTTACCATTAACACCCTTACTACTGGCTTTACATTTTCAGAATTTATCTCCTCTTTTCCACTTTTACCGCAGTCAGTTATTGTTTCAGCCATTTCATCTATTTCTTTAATATCTGTGACTTTCCCCATCGCGAATCTGCAATTTCAAAAATTATGGTAGGTTTTCCGAAATTATGTTCTACTTTATAATATGGAAAAATTATAGTAAAGAATTAAATGTTACTACAGCAAAAAAGCAAAGGCCAGAATTTGAACAAATTTATATTTTAATCTGAATCATATAGTAAAATTGTAATATGATTTTTATACATATCAGTAGTATGTTTTTGTATCATAGCATTAGTAGGTTTAAAATCAATTCAGTTTTTCCAGTGTAGTTGTATAGCCTGCTGCGAAAAAAGATTTCCCTTAGTGGATTTTGCTATGAGTTTATTGCGCTTTTTTGTTTTAATGTCATTAACTTCACTGAACACTCATTCGCACTCAGCATTCGAGTGTGGTAAGCTTAAAATAGCCAACAAATTTCGGTAAGTGCTTAAAATAAGCGTCGCTATCGCCATATTGATCGCTTAGTTGTGCTACCTGATGAACATAGAGTATGTACATTATAGAACTGTTAAAGCAATTACTTACTTAGTACTTTATGGTTATTTGAAAATTTACCTGGTGCCAAAACCTGTTAGGAGGTTGACTAGAGTTCAAATCCTTGAGGTAAAAGGGCAACTTCCACCACTCATCATAGACTTGCTGATGTTGCAATGAATTTGGCGCGATTCTTGGCAAAAGATTCAATAAAGTTGAAACAGACTGTTCCCTGTCGTTGGAAATTACTCTCTCTATATCATATTTTGCTATTTCTGTCATAATCTTATAATTAACAGAGTATCATTTACGGATGCCTCCACAGCCTTAATAACATTTTTACACATCATTCTCAGCGCGGACTTTCTTCACTTTAAATTGAGTTTAGTTCTTTTCTGACACCTAAACCGAGATATATGTTGGGTGTAGCGTTTCTATAGCAGCTGAATTTACATAGTTTCTTTGTAAAACCAGTAGTAACTGCTCTTTATACAGAGCTGTCATTTCCTCCTCCAGTTTAGTAATCGGAACAGAATCGCTTTGGAAATAGTTACTGCTGTAAATTTTGGCAAAATCCAAGCCAAGTAACAATATGCCTTCATAGTTGGGTCATTTATGTGTTATTGGATTTTGTGACACTTTGAATCTATTAGCCATTTGCTATCGAAATATAGACGTAAAGTATCCCATTGCTCAAGGATTCTTTGTACTACTGCACTTAATGACAGCCATCGCGTCTGGGCTGGTCTAAGAATTTTGTGCACATCCGCCTCTACAAAATGTTGGAACTCTTAAACTCACTTTGTCTTTTGCTGCTGGATTTAAAATAGTCACATATATTTTGAGCCAATTTTTCACAGTCAAGCGGAAGTTCTTTGCATACATCACTAGCACAAAGATGAAGCGAATGAAAAATGCAATTAAGCACAATTTTTCCTGGACAACGTTGACAAAATTGGCTTGAAATTGAATGGCATAGCATCCATCAGAGCTGAAGCCTATATGTTTTCAATAGGAATCTCATACAAGTCTTCGTAACGGGCAGTGGAAGTTAATATTGAGCCGTTTCCATGCCTCGCTAAGACAGCCCACTGTCTCTGTTGAAGTATCAGCCATTTGAATTTCAGTCGCTTCTTTGACTATGGAATCCCATAAATATGAGGTTCTAGCCAATATAGTAACGTGGTTGAAGTCAACCTTGTGGCCAAGGTTGTACACGTGTTCGGCGATTGCTGATTTGCTATATTGCCCTAGGCGGGAGATGGCGCTTGTGTTCTTCACACCAGTTTTGTACAGTGCGGACAGTTTGGTCGACGTAACACTTTCCACACTTGCACGGGATGCTGTAAATTCCGGGAACTCTGATGCCAAGATCGTCCTTAACTGAGCGGCAGTAGTCCTGTATGGTGGTGGCATTCATCAGACTCGAAGCCTATATGTTTTCAATAGGAATACCATACAAGTCTTCGTAGCGGGCAGTGGAAGTTAATATTGAGCCATTGGTGGCGGTTGCTGGATACACGTGCCACACTTTCTGTGTGGAGTTGCCAAGGCTGGATGCTGGTGGTCGGTAGAAACATTTTATTCCATGCCGTGCAAAAATTCTGCTAATTTTCCCCGAGGTGTTTCGGGCGAAAGGCAGAAAAGCGGTGGCCTTAGGTGTTTCTTCCTGTTGAACTGGATTTTTCTCTCGCTTGCGATCAATTTCCTTTCCTATCTGTGTAACCATTCCACTTGAATACGGTTCTTGTGGTAGGCTGTCTTTGTTAGAAATCGCCCTAGCCCTATGTACCAGCGTATTTAGAACAGTGCCATGCTGTATGGGATGGTGAAAACTTGTGGTTCCCAAATACTGGTCCTTGTGGGTTGCTTTTCTGTATACGTTATGACCGAGCATTCCGTCCGACTTTCTTTCAATTAGGATGTCGAGGCAAAGTAGGCAGCCGACCTTTTCAGTTCCATTGTGAACTTTATGCTGGGATGAATTCCATTTAGATGTTCTAAGAATTCATTTAAAGCCTTGATACCATGGGGCCATACGACAAACGTCTCATCGATATAGCGGAAAAAACATGTCGGTTTGAGAACCGCATTTTCCAGAGCTTTTTCTTCGAAGAAATTGAGGAAGAAGACTTCAAAGAATTTCCAGACACAGAAAGTGAAGAAGAAGAAACTGCAGACAAAGGTGAACAGAGTGAAGGACAATCAATTGTTCAAGGAAAGAAGAGAGGTGGACCAAAAGGAAGTACTACAAAACATAATGCAACCCTGCAAAAGCAACACAGTATGATTCTTCGTGAAAGGTGTTCTATAAAATCAAAGAAAGATGATAATATAGAACCACAGTCTCATATGGTTCATACTAATAATATAGTGGAACCATCTTCATTCAATGAGGCTATCAATTCTGCTGAAGGAGTGCAATGGTTGGGAGCAATGAATGAAGACATAGAATCATTGAAGAAGCACAACACCTAGTCATTGGTTATACAACCTCCAAATGCAAATGGGTGTTTAAAAGGAAGACTGTAGGAGGAACAGAACGTTTCAAAGCGCTCTTGGTTGCAAAAGGTTCTCTCAAATGAAGGGAGTGCATTATGAAGAAGTGTATGTGCCCGTATCAGGCTTCTATACTCTAAGATTACTTGTAGCTATTGGAGTTGGAGAAAAAGTGATTAATGGATCAGTATAGTGTTAAATCTGCTGATTTAAAGGAAACTTTGTATATGGAACAACCTTATGGTTTATACAAAGAGGTAAACAAAACCTGGTCTGTAAATTGAACAAATCGATATATGGTTTGAAACAAAGTGGAAGATGCTGGAATGAACATCTCGAAAAAGCATTAGAAAATCTTGGATTCGTTCGTAAAAAAGTTGATCTGTGTGTATATCAGTTGAAGAAAAGCTGTTTATGTGGACGATCTACTTGTATTGACAGAAAATGAATCAATGAGAAGTAGAATTAAAAGACTTCTAGAGAGATGCTTTGATATTAAGTATTTAGGAACAATTTCGCACTCTGGGAGTAAAATTCAATAAGAAAGAGGATGGTAGCATCACCCTCTCACAAGAAGGATATGTCAACAAATGTAGAATGAATTTGGATTGCAAGACGCCAAAGGAATTAAAACCCCAATGGAGCAGAGCCCAGAGTTTCTCGATGAGTGTAAAGAAGATTACCTCAAGAACCTTCCTTACAGAGAACTCATCGGTGGTCTGTTATATTTATCGCAGAGAACTAGACCTGATATTGCCTTCTCAACAGGCAAGTTGGCTCAGTATTGTTCGCAATTCAACAAGTATCATTGTAATGCATCTAAAAGAGTACTGAGGTATTTAAAAGAGACACAAGGCTATGGAATTACATATTGTCCAACTTTGTAGCATATGCTGATTGGTCTAGTTGTACAAACACTCGCAAGAGCATAAGTGGATATGTGCTTATACTTGCAGGTGCTCCAAACATTTGGAAAAGTCCAAGACAATAGCACAATGGAGTCAGAATATGTGGCCTTGGCAGCTTGTGCAAGAGAAGTGTTTTGAGTAAAAGAACTGTTAAAGTCCCTGGAGTTCTAAGAAACAAGTGACAGTGCAACTACAATATGGTGTGATAGTCAGGCAGCTATTGCTCATGCTAGAAATAATGTTGACAAATCCAGGACAAAGCATATTACAATCAGGCATCACTTTATAAGAGGAAAGGTGATGGATGGGACAGTGGAACTGCGATATATCCCAAGTGAACAAAATGTCACGGATATCTTCACGAAGGCGCTGTGTCACAGAGTACACGAGTTGCATCACAGTCAGCTGGTGGAGCAGGTGGCATAAACAAGTTAATGATCTTCCGAGGGGGGGATTGTAGAGATTATCAGTGAAATGCACAGAGGTTAAATTATTCTTTGCATTGCTTGTAATCTCTCTGGTCTATGTTGTCGTTGTACATTGTATTGGGCATTGGTGTGTGAACGTGATATAAGGAATTGCTGTTCACAATAACACATTCTTTATAGTTTATTTTTGTGCACTACTGCTCTACATGCTTAACTGCTAAAATTCAAGTAATAATAACAATGTTGTTAGGCATCTTTTGTATTTCTAGTGCCTCTCTCACTTGTCTGTGCCACCATCTGTTCTCTACATCCACTACTCTGGTCTGGTCAAATAAAATAGAATGCCCACTCTCTGCTGAATGTTGAGCTACAGCTGATTTGCTGACGTCGTTATTTTTAAAATGCCTCATGTGTTTACTTAGTCTTTCCTTGATGGTGCATCCCATTTTGCCAATATACACCTGGCCACAGCTACAGGGTATTTGGTACACACCTGGTGTCTGTAACTTTTCCCTTTTGTCTTATTTTTCAAAGCTTCCTGTTTACAGGATGGATGTTTTTCTTTTGTAGTAGGTGACCAATCTTATCTGTTACACCTTGGATGTACGGTAATACTGCCATTGGCCTGTCAGTTGATCTGCTGAGGTACGGAGTGGTACTTGAATGCCCAGCGCTGCAATGCAGTTGCTGACAATATCTGGGAAGTAGCTGTTAGTGAGAAAAGTCTCCAAAATGTGTTTCTCAGCAGCTATG
The DNA here is from genome assembly GCA_031002005.1 of Vandiemenella viatica. Lineage (NCBI taxonomy): Eukaryota > Metazoa > Arthropoda > Insecta > Orthoptera > Morabidae > Vandiemenella > Vandiemenella viatica. The sequence goes on from JARYHS010008074.1 coordinate 68,350,247, forward strand.
CTTGCTTCATCACTAACTGCAGATGCACGAATGTTTAAAGTTTTTAAAGTATTGTGTTTTACTGCCAGATGGGGGTGGGAGTCGGCTTTTAAGTAGCGGTTTTTTGTGCATCCTATATACCCGGTGGCCCAGGGAACCAGCCTCCTTCCTTTTTACAATAACGTCCTTAAAAGGAAGCTGTTGGTTCTCTACAACTTTCATAGTGTACTAGATTTTTTCATGGGCGCTATTCCAATACTGGAAAAAGGCATGGTGGGATTCTCGTCCATGCGGCCAAATGATAAAAGTATCATCAACATATCTCAGCCAAAGAGAAGGATTTTTTCAGGGGTGCTATTCCAGATTATGTCATGATCAAGCACCATGTTCGGCGGCTGTCAGCCCGCCGCATACTGAAAAGAAGTTCTCAAGCCGTGCTGTGGGAACGAATCGGCCAAAAACAAAGAGAATTAGCAGCATTGGAAGCAAGGATCTTCAACCTTCACTTGTTCCTTAGCAACGTCTTAAACGCCAGTGACTGGACCAAGCTGGAACAAATGTCGTGGAATCAAGCTTACAACGCCTTCAAAAAAAACAAAGAATAGGCAAATGATGAAATTTGGCAAATTAGCTGGACAGTAACATTCCCAGGAGAAAGCAAGTGTGTTGGATCGGTGTGTGGTCAACCTCACTGGGGAAATGTTAGACGCTGCATATATTTCAGTTCTTACTAAAGGACTTAACTTCGCTTTAACACCAGCCAAGGTACTGATGGATGAGGTCATTCATTACTGCACTTGAGTCTTCTATTTCATGCCTAACAGCTGGCGAGAACACAACGCCCTGTATCAATTGAAAGAGATGGAAGATATAGTTATTTTACCTATGGACAAAGGCAATGCTTCAGTTGTGATGAATGCTGACGAATACCACCAAAAGGTGAAGAGACTTTTACAGGACTAGACTTATGAAAAGTTAAAAACCAATCCTCTCCAAAAGATCTGACAGAGTGTAGCAGCAAAAATACATGAAGTGACATCAGTTAAACCAGAGGCCAAGAGAAGATTAACAATATCCAATCATTTGAATCCACGACTATATTGTCTTCCAAAAATTCATAAAGGCGGTGTGCCGTTACGACCCATCATCATTGCGGATCAGTCTCCCATGTAACCACTTGCAAAATATATTGCAGATAAGCTAAAAACTCTGAGGATGTTGTCTTCTACCATCAGAAATTCATCAGATTTTATTAAAATGATCAGAAACGGACACCTGAAATGGAAAGACCTATTAGTCAGCTTTGACATCACGTCCGTTTTCACTAATGTGCCGGTCGATGAAGCAATCAACATAATTAGTGAACGTTTAGAACATCACAACCTGCCACTAGAATGGGCATCTCTGGCTGAGTTTGGCCTAAATGCTACCTTCTTCGAATACAGGAACAACTTTTACCAACAGAAGGAGGGAGCAGCAATGGATTGCCCACTGTCCCCCATTGTGTCTGCTAACTTTATGGAGGCATTAGAGGCTAAGGTTGTCCACAACTCCATCTTGAAACCTTCTCTAATGCTGAGATACTAGAGGCACTAGAAATACAAAAGACACCTAACAACATGAATGCTGATAGTGGCCTACAACTTGACTATATTTGGTCATACCTAATGAGGACGCCAGACTAACGGCCCCATCTGACCACCTTCGCTAGGCATGGTAATGACAATAAGTCATCGCAGACGGTTAGCACATGCACGCTCCCACTGCTATATATAGGTGACAGCGGTAACAAATGCAGCTGTCCTCTGATGAAGGCCACAGTGGCCGAAACGTTAGGTTTTAACAAAGGGATGCAGCTGCACCCGGAGGACCAAGATAATACGATGACCATGGAAGCCTGCGCAATTATATGATGAATATTGTGTACATCAATGAGTCAAAGGGTACATGTATTGGGAATGAAGAGTGCATCAAGGTGTATGTTATTAGTGCTGAAAGAAACTACAAAATGGTTGGTGGTACAAATTATATGGGTTTGTGCTGGGAAAGCTCAAGCAGAAGTGCCAAACTTGCCATATGTCAACTCACAGGTTATTAGGGATACAAGCCAATTGGGCTTCAAGGCCACTGGCTAATAAATCAGTGTATTTTTGAAGCAGAAGAATCCAATTCAATTCCTCAAATTTCATGTGATTCAGGCATTTAAAAAAAATGTAAAATAAAAGATCCGAGTTACATGAAGAACATATTTGTAATTTTATTTAGCAACATTATAATTTAAATAAAGTCTTAACCATATAACACACAGTATTAAACAACAGACTGAAAATGCATTCCCTTTTAATAAAAATAATCTTTCGATGTTCAAAGAGTACTGAATTTTTAAAAAAGCAACATTGCAATTATAGTAAAAATGATACACAAATAGTAAAAGCATATGTATGGGAACGCATATGACAATATTTTCTCAGGTATTATGCTGAAACTGCAAAAATTTAAATATTGTTGGCAATAATATTTTGAAAGTAATGTACTGCAGAAATGTGTAATTGTTCAAATAAGATCTCATCATACTATCGTTAAATCATACACACTTAAAAACTATGTATACAAACTACCAGTTACGTGAAAAGAAATTACAAAATTTTGCTTCATCCAGTTCATTGTAATCTGTGTCACTCATCAGACCTAGTATATGGTCACTGATAAATCAAAAAACTGACCAGGAAGTGATACCATAACAAACACACTGGCAGAATATCATTACAAAAAAATTTGAGACTCCTGAATATGATGCAAATAAATAATATTTTAGAACTAAAATTAAAAAAATCTACAGATTATCAGCACTAATTACCTTTAGCTAAACTATACATGCTCATCAGTCTTTGAATGGGAAAAATTTCAAGTACCACCATTCCCCACACAGAACAATTTAAAAATCACATTTTTACACCTGAGAAATGATTATGGAAAGCATAAAAGTCATGAATGGCAATATTTGTTGGATCACTAACCAAGGTTGAATGCAGGAAGGTTATGTTAACAAAAAGCAAGGCAAACATGCATGTGAGAAAAAGATGAACCATGCAATAGGTTGTACATGTGCAGTATGCTACACATCATATTCTACCATAACTAAGGAAACGCTGAAAAAAAAATATGGAAATAAATTCCTCTCATTTTTTTGTGTTAAAGTTGCCCTCATATTTTCAATTTCTGTAAGGAACAAGTTTTTTTTTATTCTTTGTTTCTGTTCACATTGCCTAAAAGCACTTTCATTTTTACTATCATCATTAATTCATATTTTTGGTTACACAGTTATATAACATTTTTAATTACTTATTAAGTTTAATGACATGAAAGTGCCAATATTTTTTGACAAGCTGTTCCAATTGGTGAAGGCACGTTGTTGATATCGACAATGATCATATTGACTTTTAGGTAGTCTAGGATTGCCAAAAGATGTTTTTATTTTGTTCCCTACATTATTAACAGGTAAATTTTATCATTAAAGGTCAGAAAGACACTTAAGTAATAAACACAATTAGAAATGGCACTCATAATATTTGCATTGACAATACATGAATTCGGTTGCAAACAAAACTGTTTTCTTTCCATAGATGCCTGGTATTTTCAAGCTTTCCTCTTCTTTTATTTTTTTTTTTTAAAAAAAGGTAAAAATAATTTTTCATGTCAAGATAAATTTAAAATAATTTTAGCTACAGCCGGTGTCTAGCACTGCCCAAATGTGCACAGAATGAAATCAGCAACAGAAAAAAAAGAAACTATTTGGATATGTTTTTTTTTTTTTTTTTAGCTTTCATTTAAAAGATATCCATTTCTATCCACAGATAGTAGTAATCACACTGGATGAGCAATCAAAAGTTTATGCTCCATCGAAATCACAATGTTTCTACAACACATATTAACAGTTTATTGCTTGATAAAATTCCTCTTTACTCTCCACAGTTACATAATTCAAAAAAATTTAAGAAAAAATGAAGGCTAAAATCTACAAGTCAGCAAAACATCTCACATAAGAAAGTAACTCTTAACATTAATATAGTTCATGAACTGTTGTTGGCTATAACCCTCATCTGTGCTGAGATGTTAAGTTTTTTCCTACCTCTCATATTGAAATCTAAATATAACAAAACCAACACATATGTATATTAGCATATATTTTATCTTCTGAATGAAACATACTTTTTCCAGTCTTCAAGAGCTTAGTATTTGTGTCTTACAACCTTTTTCTGTAAGGGTTACTAGTAGCTAGAAGAAGGTACACAGACTTTAATTACCAGTTGAAAATATTAATAAGAAGAAAATATTATGTAAGATTAATTATAGTAATAATAATGTGTTAAAAAATCTTTTAAAAAAAGGCAGACTCAAAGGTAATTTAATACTACTCATTTCTGAATATTCTGTCATCGGACCTGGTCTTAGCTATTCTAAGCTTAAATATAATACATCTTTAGCATTATGAACAATTAAAGCATTTTACTGAATTTGTTTCCAAGTTTATATTTATTTTAAATATTGTACTGAGAACAGGACTCAAAGATGTCAAAACTTTTTTAATCAACCAGAATTTAACAAAGAGAAATGTATAAAACATAGTAAACATAGTAACAACAATTATGTGACATGGAAGTGGGGGGAAGGAGAGTCTCCACACAGAAACGCTGTCAGGCAGTGATGACATTCTTGCAGAGGCCTAGTGCTTCAAGGATTGTCGTTTCATCACTGACACTAGCTTGGCGCTGTAGCCGGGTCGACGAGACCTCCCGGGATCGATTCCTGGTTCTGAAGGAAGGTGAGCCAGCATGATAACGGTGCAGGTGGGACTGGAGTGATCGTTTACTAGCAAAGACACGTTTGCAGTAGTAACAGGCAGGGACACGCTCTAGATGAACGTAGGCTGAGCGCATCAACTGTTCCTCAGTGACCTCTTTACCGAGTTTTGTGTGGCGTGTGTAACTGTGGTGTGCATGGAACACACAGGTATTCATCATATGCAGACTCAGAAGCAGCTTCGAAGTGAATGGTTTCTTGCAGTACCTATGATGTAAAATGAATGTCAATTTAGAAATCTATGAACAAAAGTTTGCTCAAATTAAAAATAATGTAAAGTAATCATTGGTACTGTACCAGCACAAAATCCTTGTAAATGATTTAACTAATAACACAATGGGGAAAAAATCATCATTAAAATTAGTTTTGCTACATGTTTTCTTAAATATTCCAACATTTTTTTTTTTTAAACGATTCTTTCTCTTACAGCTTTAGCATTTGAGACAGGATAATTAAATCATTATGCATGATGATTGGAGTTTTACTGCAACTTTGCCTCTAAGTCTGTTTTTCACTGTAATTACCAATGTTATCTTTCCTTATTAATCTAGTTGCTGTCTCCTAACTAATGTTGCCATAAATACTGATAAAAAAAAATCCTTTGCCACTGAATCATACTAATTTTTCTCATCTGCAAGTACTATGAGATTGAAAGAGTTATGATACTACAATAATATCTCATCAACCTCTATTTCATGTTTTACATACTATATCCAAGTGGCAAGAAGTGAATGATACTTTAAATAAGGAGACACTCTCTGCTTGACAACATCCATGAATAAAATAGTAGTTTGCAGTCTAGTATGCTCCAATCCATAATGTAGGAAAATGTTAACTAGAGTTCGGATCTTTATGATCAGTCGTATTTTTTCCTGCTTTCTTTTTGAGCTGTTATGCTTAACAAAACGCTGATTAAATATTTCTAATTATATTTAAAACTATTATATATATGTATATGTCATATAAATGCATAATCATGTCATTTTCCTTGTTTATGTCATATTACGATAATATATACAATCATATGTTCATATTTTGAGGAAAAATCTGGCAATTTTTTAATAGTACCAGAATTCACTAGAAATTATAGACAAGAAGAAATTAAGATATTGTACTCCTTTTGTACACTGGAGGAAAAAAACGAAACTAATGGTCACTGAATTCGTCAGAATTCACCAATCAGGCATTAAAGTTATACATTATTGTCACTCTCTAAACAATGTTCTGCCTGCCTTTTAATCTCGACAATGCAGCAGCAACATGCATGTGTTGAGTCACATCCATCAATGTCTCACTGTCATCAATGATTTTCAAAATAATCCTCAGTCAATGTTAAATCTGCAGTGAATCAGTTAGTACCGCCACGCAGGAATTAAAATTTCTTGAAAGTGGGTAGTTGAGGAATTAAGCAAAGGAATTTGTTGAAGAGGAGTATTTTAATACTGATGAATGATTTCTTTACCGTAAATTATGTGAAATTAAAGTGACTTCAACAAACACTGTGAAATAGCAAGACACAAGAACAATGAATCATGGCATATTAAGCTTGGAAAAATAGTTTTTTTTTTTTTTTTTAATATATAGCTTCATCATCTTCCAAATTATCAATTGTTTGTAAAGAACTTAAGAAATAATGGTATCTGCCATTTGGTCATATTTTGTCATTTTTAGGCCATATTTACCCATGTTTAAAGTCATATTTGCATGCATATTTCTCTTTTTTTTTGTTCATAACGATCTGAACTATAATGATCACTAAGGGTACTTGAATCAGAAATGATAAAAGTGATAAAGAAGATAATTTGAAACAATTACATTAAAAATTTATAACATGTACCAGAGAAATGCAATCCTCTACAACTATACTAAGAGAGCCTCTTCAAGCTAAAAAAAGTACGCCAAATGCATATCTAAGAGAGTGCCCCTGAGGAAGAAGAAAAGAAAACTGAGAATAATAATAGTAAAAAAATTTTGTGCATTAATGCATGAAATGTTAGAAATATAAACAAGGCCATAAGTACAACAAAATCTTCTCGGGTGTCCAGCCGGATGGTGGTGTTTTTACACAACACCATCCGGCTGGACACTCGAGAAGATTTTGTTGCATCAATGCGCCAGGAAAGTCTCCACTCACACAAGGTCATAAGTGATGGAAAGGGCCCATGGGTAATAGATTAATCTTCATGCTGATTAGTAATCACTTTTACAGTTCATTATAACTCATAAGTGATAGATGTAAGTTACTCTGGGCAGAGTTCTGGAGGTATATCAGAGATAAGATTAAGTAGGAGGATAAATGAGCATTATGAGGAATTTGTGGGAAAAACTAAATGCATATTAGAGGAGTGAGAAAGAAGTTCATTTTGAACATGAACTGGGAAGAAAGTTGGATTAATAACACAAGAGAGTAGAAATTTTTCAACACTATAGTGAAGGAGAGACGGACACTTCACACAAGTGGCAGAACAAAGCCTGAAGACAATTTTAGGGTCTCAGGTTACAGAATAAATAAGTATAAGTAAAAATGAGAGATTGCCGCCTCTCCCTCTGAAGTAGCCACCTGGGCACTTTACGAAAAAGTCATGACCACATGAATTTGCTACCTGGGGTTTGCCCCCCCTAGACCGATCCTAGTTTCAGAACTGAAGAGATATTTCAGGGAAATTTTCGGTATGTGGAAAGAGGGTACCACCACAGTGGAGAGAAAGTGGGAAGAGTTCAAAGAGATACTTAGAATAGTGAGAGAAATTTTTATTCCAAAACCCAAACTAAATCATGGAGGAGCCTAAAGAGATTTGTGAGAAGAGAACACAACAAAACCAGCATGTGAAGAGCGGAACACATTAAAAAGAACTAATAGCAGTGAAGACAGAGGCTGAGAATAAATTCATGAATAACATAATGGCTCGGATACAACACACTTCAGCCAATGTTTTTTCTAATCTCCAAAGAATTTCTCGAACCCAGTTTTAAGTATGCCTCTTTCTGTGTTTCTCTCTTCAATATTGGAAAAGTGTTATCCTTCCACGGTTCTTGAGAATGAAAAGAAGTCACAAGGGGTCATGTTAATACAGTGACTGAGGAATGATGATGGTGTTTTTGGCCAAAAAAAAAAAAAAAAGCTATGAACAAGCCATCAAGTGTAAGCAGGTGCATTATTGTGATACAATTACCATGAATTTTTTCACCTCAAATCTGTGCATTTTCTTCAAAATTGCTTCATGCAAACAGCAAAGAACTTGCAGGTATTACTCCTGGAATCAAGACTTCATGATGCACTACCCTGCTGCAATTGAAGGACACAGTGAGCAGAACCTCTACATATGATCAAAATTGATGTATTTTATTTGGTATTGGTTCTTCAGGTAGGATCAATTGAAATGACTTGGGCCTTAGCTTTAAAGTCATACCTGTAATCTCATATTTCATCACCATTTATGACCAGTGTAAGCAGTTCTGAACTGTTGTTAACTTCATTTAGCCACTCCTGAGAAATGATAATGTGGTGCTGTTTTTGGTTGAAAGTCAATGATTTTTTTTTTTTTAAATTGTTCCCACATATATCATGCCCTGAATAACTGAAAAAAAAATTGATTTGGCATGAACAAAAGGATATGCCAACTTCATTGGCATTCTGAGCAGTCTGTTGGCTCACTAATTAAGCTGTCGGACAGGGTATTGAAAGATCTGTGGTTCAAATCCTTGTCTTGGTGGAAATTTTCAAAGGCTCTTATACTGACTTTCACCTCTGGTACAGCTTGCCGTGTAATGTGAAGTTGTTAAAGCTGTGGGTCCCCTTTACCTGATAGGATTACCAGCTTGGGTTAAGGTAGCCACAACAGAGGTGCATACATGTCCATTAGAAGCTCTGTCAATCGGTGGTTGAACCCTTCAGGGATATCTTACATTCTCCTATTTCAACATCTTCACAGCTGTATTTGAAATATTTGAACCAACTGTTCATAGAACATTTGCAAAAAGCAACTTTAATCATATCCAATGAGATGCTATATTCCATTCTTAAGGAAAAATTTAATACAAATTCTTCATTCCATTTTTTTCTACAAGCAATAGCGCACCTGATCACATGTAAGTATTTCAAAGCAGCCGCCAACAGACTAATAGCCAACATGGATACCTACATCAAAGTAACAAAGCAAAAAATGTCGACAGCTGGACTTATACAAATTCCATACATTTTTTGATCAGGCCTTGTAATGCAGGTCCTCCTTTGCAATTTGGCACTTTTTTTTTTTTTAACACTGACACCGATGCTAACTTCAGTTCACTTAACGATTGTCCTGACTCCTGGAGTCCACCGTGTGTTCTCTTGAAAGACTATTCTTTGATGCATCAGTGTAATATTAACCAGATTTCTCACAAGCATTGTATTAGCTACAATATCATATGCAGTTGATTCTGAATGCCCAAAGAACTAAATTATTTCACTGAACAAAACAGTTTGAGGGCTTTCTTGCATTTATTTGCAATAGCTTGGTCAGTTTGAGGTTATCAATGTTTAATAGAAGTATGTGGCTTGTACACACACCAGCAACAACCTATAGTAGAACTTACTGTAAGGTGTGAAATTCACTTTTTTTGCAGATTTAAACAGCCTACCTTGTATTGTATGATTTCTATTCAGCCTTTCAAAGACAAGAAAATAGAACTTGTAAAGGCTCTTACCTGCAGGTAATAGCTGGTGGCACAGAGGTGGCTAACAGCTGTTTCAATATTTTAGATTCATCATGGTGGTGGCCAGGCTTGGCATATTTATTGTGGCGCGGCACTGCCTCTTGTGACTTCAATGAAGTTGTCTTCTCCGTCACTTCTGAAGTCACAGGAAACTGGTTGTCAGAAACTGAATCCTCTGGCAGTGAAGCAGCTTGTGAAGTGATTCTGCTCTTATTTCTTTTCACTTCTGGAAAAGGTTGTTTGGAAACAGCAGCAACTGCTTCTATCCTGTAACAAATTTTGTGAACAAGATTTTTTTAATTACTATATTGAATTGAAACAAGGAACAATAGGGAAAGTAAACCAACTAACTATGAAGCCAAAGGGTAGCAACAATTAACAATTTCTGGGTATGTTCCACATGCATGCAAAGATGAGACACAACAAATGTGGTAAGATGCATGCACCACGTCTCAGGACATGACTAAAATACAACACGGTTATTCTGAAAAGAATAGGTGTGGGAGGATCCTAGTGATAGTGGAAGAGAATGATTATAAAGTAGACAGTCAATAACCATGCAAAAGTAGTGGTTAATATTAATAATTACTTTCCTTGGAAGAAATAATTAAGTAAAAATTGAAAAAAGAGCAAAAACATTAAATTTTTTAGGGATAACAATAGCTTTAACAGTAAGATATAACTGAATGTTGCAGCAAAGGATGCCTGGTGGATGATGGTATGCTGGCTACCGCCTGGAATTCAATAGGTGTAGTTTCTGTGAAAGAATTCTGCGTAAAATAGTTGCTGATGTTGTTGTAGTAGTTGTAAGTACTAGCATCAGCTGCCACTGGGTGATTTAAATTATGTGTATAAGCTGTTCTCCTCTAGAGATGGGCAGGTCCGAGATTTTAAAGGATTCGGGTCCGGATGTACATCCAGCACTGCGGATTTGCATCCAGGTTCCGTGTCCGGCGGACCTGTATGTGTCCGGCTCTGCAATCGGGCGGGCGGAGTACACGGCGGAACTGGATGTGTACGGACCTACATCCATTACGTGTCCGGCGGAACTGCATGGGTCCGGATCTACAATCGGGCGGGAGGAGTGTACGGACCTACATCCAGTAATACATGTCCGGCGGAGCTGTATGGGTCCGAACCTACAATCGAGCGTATGGTGGATACAAATCCGACCAAGGAGAACTGCAGTATGAGTTATATCGTGTTCATCTAAAATTTCTGTGGGCTTCTATAAGAATAAAATGAAATCATTTCTTAATAATGTTTAAATACTACTAATTTTTTTTTTTTAAAAATCGAAATTCTTTGTTAGTTATTTTTTACTAAAAATGAAATTATTCAAGACTCAACATTTTGAGATAATTATTGCCTTTCCACAATATACCAGCTTAAGAAACAGTGTATTATAAATGAACAAAAAACAAAATTGCAAGTATAACTTATTTTAAATTGTGAGCGAGAAATTACGTGAGATTTGTTCTTATATTATGTAGTGTTTTTCTCTGTATACTTTGTGAAACTGTTTTGATTGAGTGAATAAAACATTGTCGTGAGTGCTAAATCGAGTGCGATACAATGCATTTTAATTAATCAGTAATATTTATGTTTTGCTAGCTACCGTAACGTGTTTTTGGTGCTTTCAAAATCATTATTTTATTTTGTGCAATTTCAAAAACGTTTAATTTCTTAGCAATTTTATTTCCAATTTAGTTTAAAGTATTTTTAAGCAAGATTTAATTCTTAGTAATAATAACCAATTGTTTGAGCCATTGTTAGACGTTCTAGGAACGGCTGGATGTGAGGTTTTTTTTTTCATGTTGGATTATAAAATATTGCTGTAAAAGCGGTCAGCAGAGTCGCTCGCAATAATGCCACATAATCATATTTATGTATACATTACTAGCTGTTACCCGCGACAACGTACGCGTGGATTTAGGATTTGATTGCTAGAATTGGATATACAAAGCTGAAAATTATCTAAGATGTCCTAAACAACACTGAGTCGGCATAATATAACGGGAACGCCATCGATATACCATTCTACCTTCGAACCTGTCTCATGACTAAAACTTATTCATATCGGAAAAAGTATCCTATTTCGTTCCTAAATATACAAAGTATTTCCTTGTCACCGGTATACACATATAGTCGTCAAAACGCAAAAAAAGATGGAAACTCACTTTCGCATATACGATATTATTAGTTTAGATCACGCAAAAACTAACTGTGGAATCAGTATACCGTAAATAAAGTAAACGCCTAGTGCACTATTCTACCGCCAAAGGCTTGCCAGAACATGGTATCCTTATTACAAAATCCTAGGCTTGGCTCAAACTATGAAAAACAATTCATAAAAATATATGCAGCCAGTGGGATTTGAACCCAAAACAACCGTGAATATTCTTGGTAAGCAAGCACGCTACCACTACGCTATCCTACCATAGCTGTATACTATTGCGCATTAGAAATACAGTTAGATATTATGCCTTTGTCTTTCACAGTTAGATAGTCTTCATAATTTAATGATAATATGTTCTTATCTATACATAACATAGTATCCCATCTCGATCCTAATGTCAAACAGCATCTCCATGTCAAATTTCATCACGATCGGAATATCCGTTCAGCACAAGAAATGTAACAAACAGACATAAAGACAGACAGAGTTACTTTCGCATTTATAATATTAGTATAGATATGTATAATGTTCCTTGGAAACCCTACGAACCGTGTTTCTGCAATAAAGAGATGTTAAATGTATTATCTAATTTGTCCTTAAGCCATCAGAATTGATAAAGTTAAAAATTCTAGAGACTTTGTGATTAATCAAACTGAACGTTAAAAGTTTAATAAGACTGCAACGCATTAAAATCACAAGTTAAATTATAAGTCCATTCTTATTTAGCACCTAATACACTCCTCACCTTACAAGCATGAACCTGACCAATAAGAAAGTACTAACGGGGTTTAGCTACCCATTGACATTTAATAGTTATTGTAATTATCTACTAGTAGTCAGCCATTAAGAAATAGTTTTTCATTTATAATCTTATCTTTAAACAGAACTGTAATCGAATCGTACAGTAAATGACATTAAACTCTTCAGAACATAGATTTCAAATCGGAATTGTAATGAAAAATTGCGTTCCAGCTCCGCGTTACAGGTCCGGCCGTGGTTCAACCTCCGGCCACGCGAGAACTGTGGCGCTGTTACAGGTCTGGCTGGAAGCAGATCCGACAAGCGCTGGGATGTACATCCATCCCTAGCGCAAGTGATACGGGTCCGCGGAACTGCATCCATCCGGACCTACCCATCTCTATTCTCCTCTGGCTGCTCATGAACAATGCACACTTGGTTTATGGTGAGGCAAAATGTACACACCTGCTTTCTTTAACAGAGAATCAGGAATGAATGCCTCGTGATCATTTTTCAAGTCTATATGTTCCAGCTACCTTTAGGCCTCTCTAAGGTTGAACAAAGAGCAAAAATAAAAAAGTTATCAGTAAATAAGGAATACTGAATTGAATTTCTCATTAAGGATGAAAAGCCACCACAAAAAGGAACACCCTTGAGGAATACCATTTTATAGGATGAATAAGTCTGAAGTTTTACTACAAATCCAATGTCCAAAGAAAAAAAAAAAAAAAAAAGTAAAAAAAATAAAAAATAAAAAATTGAGAAACTATAATGTGAGCATCTCCTGAATCCTCAACCATGCAGCTGTTGTAGTTTGCATGGTGTTCAGTTGGTATCATAGGTTGTTTTGTCAGAGATCACTCCCACCAGATGTTGGCTACATACAAAAGTGTTTTGGATGGTCACCTCTATTAGGATCAGGTTATCAAAAGTTAAATGGCATTTTTTGAAAATTTTCTAAAAAACAAACCAGATGATTGCAGAATTCTATATCTTAGGTAGCAGTTTACCATTATCTCTAGTGACTTTCCCATGCAGCCTGTCAAGGTAATCCTCCAGTAGCTACCCAAAAAATTCTGTCCTTTCCCCTTTTCAGAATTAGGTTTAGAGTTGCTTCCTTCAAAGATGCAGGAAAATGATTTTTGGATCAGATTCAGTTGGACATATCCAGAAGGAATGGTTTGAATGTTTGGTTAAATTACTATAATAACTCATAATGTATCAAATCAAGTTCAAGCACAGTATTTTTTAGCACATGCTACAATCCTAACTCCCACATGGGTATGGAGCTTCCTCATTTGCGAAAACAGAATTCAGACCAGATTCCTCGACAAGCATCCTTCAACACAAAAGCTCAGGCCTACAGTTTGATGATGAAATGATGGCAAACAAGAACTCTGCTATTATGTACATGATGGTTTGTGCATTGGTAACAATACTTTCCTGGTTCATTATACCTGACATGGGAATGAGAGCATTTCACTCCAAAATTTTTCTAATGGATTCCCATACTTCGAATGAAGGAGTGGAAATGTTAAGGAAATTCGCCATGACCTTTTACTGCTCTTTTTAATTCTTTGAAGAGTTCTTGCCCTAGTGATGCAAAACACTGATACATTTTCTGACTTGGGCACAATCTTGAAGTGCCACAATGCATATTTGAATTCTTAAATGGCATTCATCATTCCACCAAGAGAACAAGTTTAATCTCAGGGTTGCACAAGTGTTTGGGATAGAATTATAGTTAGTGGCCTGCAGAATAGTGTTGGAGAAACATTCTACTTTTCAACCTTACTTTCACACTGTTCACAAACAGCGAGGTGACAGTACATAAACCTGTTGGTTTCGGTAACAACCTATTTAAGGGGTCTATTTTCATTTCTTGTTTTAAGTGCAACAAAATGGTAAATGATCACTTTAATGGTGGTTGAAATTGACTTCCTGTCTGAAGGGGTACCAAAGCTAGGTTAGCAGATGGTCAGGTATATGGCAGAGAACACAGTGGTTCCTACCCTATTCAAAAGGCATAGATCATTGAGCTCCAAAAGTTTACAAATCACTTGACTTTTGGTACCCCACTGTGGATGAAATCTCCAAGCAGGAAGAATCATCTAGGAGTTCACCTGTAGTTGTCATTAGAACCTCAGGACAGTGTCAAGGGAATGCTGGTGGTAAATAAACCAATACTTCGCGTGGAAGATTCCCCTGTGGTCAGAATGGAGTAGATGGTGTTAGTAAGGTCCATGCTGCACATTTTGCAGTGGGATCTTTGGTACAGGATGTGGTTTGGGAGAATGACAAGGTATTTGTTCTTCTATGAGGATGAAGTTAACATTTTGATAACAATAAGATAGTGCTTCAGGTAACATGCAGTGACCACCAAAATGTTCTCGAGATTGGGAGGTCTGCTAAAAGATATGTGCACAGGGAAGGAATATTGGAAGTCTTGCCTATTATGAAGCATTAAGTTACTGAACTCAAGCGGAGGAGAGAACTGGGTGAAGAAAACAGTGGTCTGGTTAGTACTGTAGTAGTAATGTGAAGGGTGGATTGTAGTGTGAGAGATTTATTTTTGCACAAGATCAGTCATGAAATGAATGTAATTAAGATATATTTAACAAACTTCAAGATCCACACACTCAACAGAACTCAAAAATGAATAATAAGCTACATAAAGATTATAGAAAGATATAACTTTCATGAGCCAAACAAAACAAGGAAACAGTGGTTACCTGAAAAACACGTATGTTAATTTGCACTGGAATATCATTGCTGCTGAGGGTCCAGCATATATTATTGAGTTTTGAGGTACGATTGGTGCAGATTACCCTAGTCATATCATTTTTTCAGAAAGTAAAAATTGATAGTGTTAAGAGATTTTGGGAATTTTATACCTACAGCAATGCTTGATTAAGTATCTTTTGATATACGGGTTTTTCTATGAGGATGGAGTTAATGTTTTGATAATGATAATATAGAGCTTCAGGAAACATGTAGTGACCACCACACCACAAGGTCATTTAAAATTGACGACATGGAAGAATTACTGGAATTTACTATCCATGAGTAATATTACTGTTCAAGGACTATTAATAAAGAATTGTTCTGATGTAATTTTTCTAATGATGAAATAATATGGAGGTATGCAAACTATAAACATAAATATGTTAATTCCAAAAATTATAACGTAACTTAATTTCCACATTTTTTTAGCCTGTTAATACTTGCTTACAAACATTTGTATTCATCTTAAATTATATCCCTACACAAATCTAAAAGTTACAATCACTTTTTGATCAATATACACAACTATGAAGGAAGGCAAGTGTTAGTTAGATATACTACTGTTTGTGAAAATTGCAACAATGAGAAGAAAAGGCCTGAATCACTCCAAAACTGGAGTGATGTGTAGAATACTGAAACCATACTAAGTGAGAGATGGCGTGAACTTACACCCAGCACTGCCCTTTTTAGTGTGATCAAAAAGGTCAATGTTAAGCCACACTCAGTCGCTGCAGGGCCATTAAATGAAAGTGGAATTGTGCAAGTAAGTGCCAGCATGCCTCATCAACATCATAGGGTGCAGTATCAGCGTGTGAGTGAATTGGAATGTGGCAGAATGATTGGTCTCTGGGAAATGGGTTTGCCATACTGACATTATGCCTCATAAAGGGCACATTGTTATAGCAATGAGGAAACTAAGTAAAATGGCAGCAGCTTCTAGGCGATATAAATAATGAAGGAAAGGAAAATTAACTCACCACATACCAGAGTTGATGGCTGCGATGAGAGAAAACACTTAGGTGTGTGCGCACGTATGGAGCCTAATGGCCTGTTTATCTACTACTGAAGAAGGCAGTTGCTGAAATATTGTGTTTTTGTTTGTCCGCCTAAGTGTTTTCTCTCATCACAGCCATCAACTTTGGTATGTGGTGGGTTAATTTCCCTTTCCTTCATTATTTACATTGTTATAACAATGATTCATGCGTATGTCCATTGCATAGAAGAGAGTAGTACACTGCGATGAGTGGGTACTGGACCACTTAATGTGGCGACAGTGTGGCATGACTGCCATTTTGTACAAATGGTTATAACTGGCAGAACAGCTTTGTCCATGCTAGTGCACTTCAACAGGTGTGGACATGTTGGTGTCAATGCTATGACACCATTTACTCAGGGCTGGATTGCTGGGATGCATACCATTGTACTGGCTTCCAGTGACCAGAAACCACCAATGCCTGAAGACTACAATGGGCACATGAATGCTGTCACTGGTGTGCTGAGAGGACATATGTAGTGTTTGGGAAGAGTTCCTCTTCAATTTGTCCTATAATGATAGTCACATATATATTGTATGCTACCAAGGTGAATGCAATCGGGTAGATTACATTGTTGAATAGAATAGTGGACAAATGCCTAGCGTGATGTTTTGGGATGCCATTGGTTATAATATGGGATTCCACCTCCAATGTATCAAGGGCAATCTCAGCAGCAACTTCTACATCAGGAAGAGATTAGAGCCTGAAGCACTGCGGGTAGCTCCACAGGCCGTATTTCAGCAGGACAATGTGTGGCCATATTTGACAAGGAGTGTGCAAGCCTTCTTCGAAGAATGATGGGTACTACTGCTTCCCTGGCACGCACATTCACCTGATATGTCAAATACCAACATGTCTAGGACATGGTCGATTTGCAACTTGGTTGTTCTAGTCCTTCTGCAACCAATGTCGATGCTTTGTGGATGCTCCTACAAATCACTTCAACAGCATATCAAGGATCTATTTGATTTCATGCCATGAAGTCTAAAGGCCCTATTGCAGAAAATGGCAGCTTTGCACAGTACTGAAATCTCATGCTCAAAGTGCATTTACAGTTCTATAATTCTTATAATTTGTGTATTGTCATGTCCCTAATCTGTGTAATAAATTTAATTGTAATCACATATCTCCTTCTTCACAAACAGTAATCTAAATGAAATAAAGGAAACAAATGAAAGGCTAAAACATGTCAATTCAAGAAACACACAAACAACAAAAAGATTATGGATATTGACTTGATTTGATAAGGTACAGGAAATGAGATATGGTCTCAATGACTAACACATAACAAGCCTCTCTTGGCTTGTAAA